>JAGDYQ010000021.1:9066287-9273787 GCA_021962125.1 Bulinus truncatus
GGGGCCAGACACCCCGTTGGTTTCGCTCTACTTAGTAACATTTATTTCCTGCCCCCCCCCTGCTGTTGCCTGACCCCTGCTGTAGAATGCCTGACCCCTGCTGTAGAATTTTCACGATACCGGCTGGTGGTCTGTCACCTTCTGTGCATGCTCTGTCGCTATGTGTGTGTGTGATCTGTTTGTATGTGTGTGCGTGTGTGAGATCTGTTGCTATGTGACTGTGCTCTTTTGCTTTGTGTGTTTGTGTGTGTGTGTGTGTGTGATCTGTTTCTATGCGTGTGTGTGTGCTCTGTTGCGTTGTATGAGTTCGCGCGCTAGAACATGCACAGCCTAGTTCAAAGTTGAGCAAAAACGTTTTGAGTTGGCCCATTTCTGGCCTAGAGGAATTACCGTTAATAATTATGAAACATATGCAGATGAAATTATATCACTAGCAATCTGAGTGTAATAAGTATAATAATATTAGCCGAACAACAAAATAAACTTTAAAAAAAAATAAATCATGCATT
Source organism: Bulinus truncatus (assembly GCA_021962125.1). Taxonomy (NCBI): domain Eukaryota; kingdom Metazoa; phylum Mollusca; class Gastropoda; family Planorbidae; genus Bulinus; species Bulinus truncatus. Next base: position 9,066,797 of record JAGDYQ010000021.1, read on the forward strand.
AAAATTTGTCATCACTTCCGGACTTACGTCTGCTGAGGTCTTGAGCGCAGAAGAAAATGTTTAAGTTTTATGACGTATTGATTGACACCAATGAAAGTATACATTTATACTTGGTGGGTCTCCTCGAAATTCGTCGCGCCCCCCCTCTCACTCCCCCCCCCCCAATCCAGAAGATGCTCCCGCCGCTTCTTTCGTTAAATCCACATCTGCTTGCTATTTAAAATGAATTCTTTTGCACTTTGAAAAAAAAATGAAAAGAACCTTCTTTAATTTACTAATTTATTTAAAAAAAATAAATATTTTTGTCCGGGGAAATATATTTCATGCATGTTCATTACTTTAATTCTCTTAGCAGGATGATTTTAAAGAATTGGAATAGTTTTTATTATTATTATTATTATTATAAGAATTTTATTTGACACGAGTAAATGGAACAAAAAAGTTCTATGTCCCTCCAAATGTTCTAGGTTTAGATGATTGAACATCTTGTCTCATTCTGGGGTAAATAAATGTGATTTGTTCAGAGATGCATTGAGTGTTTTTTTTTTTTTTGGGGGGGGGGGGGCTACAGTTTTATTAGATGTGACATTTTGCACCGAAGCTTTATGCTCAAGAGTGTCATATTTAGTTTCCAATGTAAAAAAAATGGACAAAAATAGACTTGTGAGTTCTTATTTTGTTTTTATATTTGTTATTATTCCAAGATTGAAAAAAAAAATCAGTGAATTATTAAGAAGCTAACGTAATACGAAAATATACAGGCTTAGTTTTTTAAAAAAAATAATCTTTACTCTAATGGTGTCACTTCTTGCAAATTATAGTACGACTATGTGTGTGTATGTGTGTGTGTGTGTGTGTGTGTGTGTGTGTGTGTGTGTATTTATCTGAATGTTTTCTTTATGTGTGTATATCTGTGTACAATTACATGAATTATTTTACAATAATTCTTAGTTTATAATTAACCCATTTTTTTCTTTTTTTTTAAAATTTCAGTAGACTTTTGAAGTTAATTAACAGAATATTAATTACGGAATTAATTTCGCCCCCCCCCCCATCGCTTCACATACATACACAATTACTGTAAAAACCACTACGCGTTCACCACACAACATCAAGGCATATACACTTCAATCTTAATGTATTTTTTCAAAGTATCATTGCCAGTAGATAAAAGGGGGGAAAAGAATATTGAGGGTGGGGGTGGGGGTGGGAAATAATGAGTAAATATTTGCGAAATGTCCTAAGGGGAGCTAAGCCTGAGTAAAAACTATACTCACCTTACTAATCTTATTTGAAAAAAAAAACCGGCCACGGTTGTGCCCCCCTCATTCCCCTCTACTTTTTTTCCCTTCCACCATTATTCCGTCGAGATGTCCGCCCCATTAGCGGCCACAGTAAATACTGTTAGTCTGTTTACAAGCCTCGAGTCATTATTGTTGGCACCGATATAGACGATTTGACCGTAAAATGAAATTAAAAGAGAGGATATTTTGTACAAGATAAATTTTATTTTGGTTTTTATTTAATTAATCACGAGGGTTGATGGACGTCCTTCATTTTTAATCTGTCTGACACTCTTTGACCACCGCGTCTGAATGTTTATCACTCAACCACTCAATCAATCAATAAATCAATCAATCAAACAATCAATCATACTATCTAATCAGTCAATCAATTAATCTAATAAATCAATCCCTCAATCTAATCAATCAATCATTCAATCTAATCAATCAATCAATCATTCAATCTAATCAATCAATCAATCAACCCGCCTTTCTTTCTTATTATCCACCAATCCATCTACTTCATTACTATCCTATCTGAATCATTGCTACATACATACCCTCTTAAATAATACATATGCATGAATGAATCAATCGATTAATGAATCAATCTTTATATCTATATATCTGTGACCATCTGTCCGTCTTTCTAACTGTCCGTCTTTCTATCCATTTATCTGTTCGTTTTGAAACACTTAGCAATCATCACACTTATATGATATTTTATTTTTTTAAAGTACTTAGCAGACTTTTATTACTGTTACTTGTTGTTACTTTTTAACAAAAAAATTTTTTTTTGAATGAGCTTACTTTTCTTGTGTAGCGACTTGAATGAGCGCATCACGACTGAAAATGTTGATGTCCACAATGCGCAAACAAAACGTAAATCAATGCGCAACAGAATAAACAAATACGGTAAGTAGGAATGTTATGGTCCTATGGACAACCCAGATAAAGATGGAAAAAGATTTACCATCTTTTATTTTGAAACTGTTGAATAGATAAAAAAAAAACAACAACTTTGAATGGCTTTAAGAGTAGATTCAACACGAGGAAGCTTATTCAAGAGGATGCATCAGGTTCTGGGACATTCAGTGTGAATACACCCAAGGCCATCTTAATTAGGTCAAGGCGGCTGTGGTAAATCACCCCTCCCCCCTTCCCCCATGTGTTTATGGCCTTTACATCTGTATGAGCAGACCTTCTCCCTATCTCACTTACATCTGTATGAGCAGACCTTCTCCCTATCTCACTTACATCTGTATGAGCAGACCTTCTCCCTATCTCACTTACATCTGTATGAGCAGACCTTCTCCCTATCTCACTTACATCTGTATGAGCAGACCTTCTCCCTATCTCACTTACATCTGTATGAGCAGACCTTCTCCCTATCTCACTTACATCTGTATGAGCAGACCTTTCTCCCTATCTCACTTACATCTGTATGAGCAGACCTTCTCCCTATCTCACTTACATCTGTATGAGCAGACCTTCTCCCTATCTCACTTACATCTGTATGAGCAGACCTTCTCCCTATCTCACTTACATCTGTATGAGCAGACCTTCTCCCTATCTTTCAATTTACATCTAATGCCTGCAAAGCAGGAGATACTAACTAACACATACAAACATTACAGGTTTGGTTAATTAGTAAGTCTCTACAACACAATTTCCCCCGCCATTGACATAGAATGTTTACATATTGAATGGCTTGCCCCACCCCCTTATCTCCCCTCCGAAGTATACAAAGCTAGAATTTTGGGAAGTTTTTTTTTTATAATAGGAAGGTTGGAGCTGAGAGTCTTGGTGGTGGGTGGGTGGGGGGGGGGGGGACAGGACAACATTGAGTTCTCTTTTCATCTCATTCAACTTCAGGAAAAAACCGAAGACTGGTTATAAGATAGTGGCGTTAAGTAACTATTTACGTAGGCAATGCAACTATCACGGTAATTAGTGTTTCAATGGGTGGTTTTAGTGGAGAGAGAGAGAGAGAGGAGAGATAGATAGATAGGGAGAAATAAAGAAAGAAAGTAAGAGAGAGAGAGAGAGAGAGAGAGAGAGGAGAGATAGATAGATAGGGAGAAATAAAGAAAGAAAGTAAGAGAGAGAGAGAGAGAGAGAGAGAGAGAGAGAGAGAGAGAGGAGAGGAATGGATGATGAAGGATAAATGGACGGCAAGAGATAAATGTCTATCGTGTGTGAGTAAGTATTTATAAAGAGGGGGTGAGTATGTTGTTACTTCAATGACTTATCACGATGTGTGGGTGTGTGTGTGGGAGTGTGTGTGTGTGTGTGTGTGTGTGTGTGTGTGCGAGCGTGTTCATTATTACGTGCAGTTAATTTTCGTTCAATGAATGGACATAACATTTTTGGAAAATTCTCAAACAATGGTTGAGATTTGTTTGTCAAAAGTCAGAGTATGTTTACGATTTTATACATTGGAGGAAATAAGTCTGTGTTTGTGTTAATGTTCGTATATGTTTCTGTATATATGTTTTTATATGATTAAGTATATATTTGTATATCTTTCTGTATATTTTACTTGATATGTTTTTTTCATGTATATGATAGTGTATATTTATGTTTATCTCTGCATAAATATCTATATGTGTTTCTGTCATGGTTTGTATATATTTCTGTATATGTTTGTATATGTGTCGGAAAATATTTCAGTATGTGTTTGTATGTGCTCTCTATATCTAGAAAAAATATAACCACGTTTTAAGTCCAATCCTCAAGCTGCAGATAAAGAGTAATTGTTAATATCCTGCTCACATCAGATACACTTTGCACACTGAATTAGTCGTACTTGTTGGTAAATAGTCGAGACAAAAAAAAGAGCTATTGATCAATTGATTGACACCGTGGAGCCAGATCGAACTTGAAACAATATGACATAATAGCTGGCAAAGAAAAATGGTGACGAAAAAATACAAAAAAATTAGCCGTCCTTTAATTCAAAAGATTGATATATTCGCTTGGAATCTTCTCATAACTATCTATAGATAACATTTTACTATTTTTTTGTCTGTATTGTTAGAGAATTGCGATGAAAAAAAAATGCTATTACAAACTTGCTAGGTAGCTGCCCTTTGAAAAAAAAATCAAAACAAAGGGGAATCACTCGACCTACCGGAAAACTGAAAAGCAGTTCCAACATCGTGTCTGCAGAGATCGCTGGTACGCCACCAGATGCCATTATCATCTTATGGAACTCTTTTGGAATGCATTCACCCGTAGATTTGCTTTTCAGTTGCTGTTTACTTTTATTTTTCCCCCCTATTTAAATTAAATATTTATTTATTTATTGATCATTTAAGAAATAATATCAGAAATTAATTAAAATCTGACAGAATTATTTACAAAGAAGAACAACCTTAAAAAAAACTGCTGACTATGCTCATGGATTGAAAAAAAAAACTGAATTCGCCATTAAATATAACATTTACAGGCTTAAAAACATATAATAAATATTTTATTTTAATATATTTTTTTCACGTTTTTTGGGTCTTATTAATTTTTTTTTGTAAATTAATAATTTTAGACGCATCTTGAAATAAATGACATTTTTTCTACAGCATTGAAACCCAAAGACCAAACCTATATACAAAAAAATTATAATTAAATATTTCTTAATCTTCTCTCCCCACCACCCCGCCCCACTCAATATCTTTATTATTCTATTATTAATAATGAGTTGTTGTTTTTTTAACAGAGCTAATTTACAGCGTCGAGTAGATCTTTTTATTTTGTCATCAGAGAAAAAACAAAATCTTGAACTTTGTTAAAATGTCAATGTGTTTGACAAAGGATAATTGTCGCACACAATATACTGAAGTCAGACTAACACGACAGTGCAGTCAAGGTCATATATTGCTGCCCGCGGGTTATATCCGGCCCCGCCAAACTGTTTTATCCGGCCCGAAACTCGTGCAGCACTTGCCTTTATTTTAATGTGGTTGCTGTTCCCTTTGCAAAACCTTTGCATAGACTTATATCCTCCTTAGGTTTGATCAGTAGGCTAGGTTATTTTTGGTTTCGGAGAGATCCGATTTTTTTCTTGATTTTATTACAATCTAAAGATGAATTATGTTGTAGAAATAAAAAACAAGCAATTAAGCCTGTTCCATTCTGGACACAGGACGTGTTAGCGCATTTTCGTGTTATGTATCAGTACGTTTGTTAGCTTTCAGTAAATATTTGTAAATTTTGGAAATGTTTATAAATTCAATTGTGTAATGCATATATCTGTAAAAAAATTTATAAAGACGTTTCTTTATATTTGAAAAAAAAAATATTGTATCTTAAATCTAACTACAAGTGGTTTGTGGTTACTGAAATAGGACTCATAATTGAAAACATTCGAAATTATAGTCATTTAATCGTCTGAAAACTCCGTCAATTGTTGCAAAGCTCTGATACTTTCAATTAAACTCAGAACACAAACTTACTATTTCATTTGATGAGTTTCTTAATAAATCTTGGTGAAACTACGTGCTGCAGTATTTCGCACCAAATGAATGGGTTATTGAACGTACAAGGTGTATATATAATATATAAGCCCCTTAGAAGCCCTGAAGCCCGGCCCTCAGAGGTCCTATCGCGAAATGAACTTTTGATGTACACATGGCCGGCCAAGACCTACAAAATGATATATACATCATGGGTCTAGGACTTATAGTTGCTGAGATATAGGCGCTCCTTTATTAATATAGCTTATATAGTAAAAAACGGTACTAAGCCCCCTTTTACGGCCCTCAGAGTTCAGATCTCGAAATGAACTTTTGCTGCACACATGGCAGGCCAAGACCTACAAAATGATATATACATCATGGGTCTAGGACTTATGGTTGTTGAGATCTAGGGTGACGACAGACAGACAGACAGACAAAACGGGGACAATAGAGCATTTTTTTTCGAAAATGCTCTAAAAAAATAAAAAAAAAAATAAATAAACAAACATATATTTAAATAAAATTATTTCACATTTTGGACTTTGCCGTTCATGTTTGAAAAACCACAGAAACTATTCAAAACTGTAGATTAAAAAAAAAAAACAACATTAATTGGAATGAGACGCCGGCAAGACACCTATTTGAATTCTTGTTTCCACTTTCGATTCAACGCAGAACCCAAATCGCTATTTTTTTAAAATTAGATATATACTTAAACTTTTAAGCTTTCATTTATGTTTACGTCAACAATACATCTGTCTGCTCCTAGTTCGGGCCCGTCTGTCAAACTCAATGTGGCCAGAAAAGTTTTGCCCACCCACGCGTGAGAGTATCTTTATTCTACACAAGCAAAAAATCAACATAAAATGACTAAATACGACATTTTTGTATTTTTATGTTAGTAAAACACTTGCCAACTATCCTTTTCGACGGTGAAATAAACAATAAACAAAAAAAAAATCGTCATAACGGAAGATTAATTTTCTGGAGATTAATCCAAATAGGATACTCCCCGTGTATTACGAAGAACATAATCTGCTGCTAAAGGGAAGCAATACAGTATAATTAAAAACAAAAACGTCAGGCTAAAAGACGTTTGCCTAAACCAACGATTCAAATAAAGTTTCAGGAAAAAAAAAATTAGAAAAATTGAAATGTCGCAAAGACAATATGTTAGTAACGGGTTATTTATAATTTTTTTTTTTTTTATATTTCATGATCTTCTATTGATCTCTGGGAATATCACTGGCATCTAATGAGCTTAATCTACTTGTCTGTTGCATGAGATGTGTTTACTAAAGCGTTCCCCTCTGCCCGGGGCATATTTAATACTCTCATGTAGCTAACCCTCCACACCTCCCTGCCCCAGACTGTGATTACTACCCTTACGTCTTCAGTCGTCGCAGACGTGATATTAAAGTTTGTTGCTCCAGTTTTCTCGATCTCTCTTTCTACTCCTCCCTCTCCCTCTCCCTCACTCTCTCTCTTCTCTCTGTCTATCTTTCTCTCCCCCCTCTCTCTCTTTCTCTCCCCCCTCTCTCTCTTTCTCTCCCTCTCTCTCTCACACACTCTCTGTTCACTCACTTCCGTGTTTGTGGCATATTGCCCCCACCTACCCCATTTTACATTGTGCTACGTCGGCAAACGGTTTCAGCGTTTACCTTTTGTCACAATTATTTAACCACTTACTCCTGCATCCCATTTCAAAGGAAGGGTGGGGGGATATATATCTGACTATCATCTTAGGACACGTGATTAGTCACCAACGAACACCAAAGCTTAGGAGCCTCATCATATGCCAATTTTTTTTTATTTTATTTTCTTGGGCGATTGTTACAAGGACCTCCGCACCCCCCCATCCCACCACTGGTCTACACGGTGGGGGGAAGCTGAAAATCTGTCTTGATAAAGTTTCATTAAAACATTTCTAGCATAGAGAGTGTGTGAGCAATTTTTCGTATTGTTTTTAATTGATCGTTTTGTTATATAACCGTCTCAATGAAGCTTTACAACTGTTCCAAAGTTTGCTAATGTAGATGCCAATCATTTATCATATAGTGCAGGCCTTATACCGCTCTAGCATATTACTCCCGATTGCACCCTTTTGCCCGATCCGAAACCCCCCTCCCCCCACCTCCCTTACTACCCCACCATAATGTAATTTTCATGCTTGTGGAGCACACTATACAACAAAGCGATGCATTCTTTCGTGACAACAAAATGTGTCACAATATTGAAATAATACGTTCAGAATGATTGGGAACCTAAACTAGAGACTCGCACAGCCTAAGACTGGCACTAACTTATACGCCATCATTAAAAACAAAAGAAAAATTAAGCTGTAAAATAAATTCCTGTTGGCAAGTTTTTCTTCCTCGTGTAGTAGAGTAGTTCAGGGGAACTAACTCTTTGTTTTTGTTTACCAGATGATATCACTCTTTTTCAAAGCTCGATACTTACTAAAACAAGTGTCGTCTTTGTCTTGTATTATCATCCCACTTCAGCTTGCAGTTGACTTCGATCCTCCCACTGTCAGCTTATTTGGTGCTTGGTTACCATGCATCTCAGCAGCTGAGTTTAAAATCCTCAACATCTACCCTCGATAAGCTTCTATCCCCGTCGTTCCAAGATCTCTTGTGTCTCCTCCATCTCCTTCTACTCAGCTGTGCTGTTTACCTCCCTTTAATCCCCTCCAACAAAAAAAGAAAGAATCGCTCTTCTTTTAAACAAGTTCTTAAAACTGCCTCTTTTTGCTTTTATCGAATCTTTTAAGTGCATCAAGATGTCTTTCTCAGTTAGTATTTTTTTTTTTTTGTTTTTTTTTAAACTGCTGGACTTTTTACCTACGAATGTAATCTGATACAAGAGAAAACGAAAAAAAAAAAAACGAATTTTCTTATTTTCGAACATTTTAAAAACTAGTCACGTGGGCAACACGTAAGCACATGTGACGTAATGTATTAATATGCGATTCAAAATCAAACATTCGCAAAATTTGAAGTATTTCTACCTACCCACCTTCCTACCTTCCTACCTAACCTACCTACTAACTTACCTACCTACTTACCTACATACATAGTACCTACCTATTTACCTACTTATCTACCTACCTATCTTCTTACTTACCTAACTACCTACGTATCCATCCATCCATCCATCCATCCATCCATCCATCCATCCATCCATCCATCCATCCATCCATCTATCTATCTATCTATCTATCTATCTATCTATCTATCTATCTATCTATCTATCTATCTATCTATCTATCTATCTATCTATCTATCCATCCATCCATCCATCCATCCATCCATCCATCCATCCATCCATCCATCCATCCATCCATCCATCCATCCATCTATCCATCTATCTATCTATCTATCTATCTATCTATCTATCTATCTATCTATCTATCTATCTATCTATCTATCTATCTATCTATCTATCTATCTATCTATCTATCTATCTATCTATCTATCTATCTATCTATCTATCTATCTATCTATCTATCTATCTATCTATCTATCTATCTATCTATCTATCTATCTAATTATCTACCTACACATTAGCCATTCTACCTATCTCAGCTTTCTATCTGCATGTCAGTTTATCTATCACCGATCAACTAAACTATCTGATCTATATCCTAGTCCATCTTACAGCCGCTAACCTGTTGTTTTTTCTGTCAATTTCTGTATTCGCTTATCATCAATACATCAGAAATATGTTCTTATGAAAACTAATTCTTAATAGATCATTTCTTAAAAAAAACCAACTTAAAAATCAATTTTCAATACATTTAATAGTATTTAAACTGAGACGACCAAACTGTCATAAATAAAAAAGTTCATATTTGTTATGGTCGGGTCAGGGTGACCTCAGGACTACATCATTTACTTTCAACAAACTATTCCTACGTAATATAATGTCATTTAATACTCACTGATGACAATGCTCAACCACTAAGTGAAACAAAAAAAAAATGAATTTATAAATAATAATAATCAATATAGCTATTCTAAACAAAGAATTTTCACCAAGCCATTTCTCCGGTCGTCTCTTCCATCATGTCTTCGTATGAGCTGGCACAAAATGCAGGATAAACAGCCTGAACAAAACCAGGGTGTCATGTGTGAGTATGATGTACGGTGAACTGATGAGAGTTGAACAGCCACAGAAAACAAAACAAAACCATCACAAAAATAAAAAATAAAGAACTAAGTCGATTAACAGAGTGGTTTGATTTCCTTTGTTACCTGTCCATTTCTGTTTTAAACCGTCAGCTTATGACACATTTGCTTTATTATTATTATTTTTTTATTATTGTTGTTATGGTGAAAGGTAAAGACTAGGTGAATATTTCACAATAACCCATAATTTTTAAAAACACCTGTTAAGATATCTCCCATCTTTTTTTTTTTTGTGTGCATAAAACTTCCAGGATAAATTACACAAGTGGTTCTCATGTTTATCTCAGAGGTTCCTTCTAATTGTATGCCAAAAACTTCACCCATTTTTGGATAAGCGATCACATGAGATAGTGGGGGCCCTCAACGCAAACAATTTTAGAACCCCAGGATTTCTGTAATAAAAACATAAATATTGTCAGACAAAATTTAGAACATTTTTTTTTTACTCCTTATAATTTTTCTTTTTTTTCTGTGGGAAATTTAAGACTTCGTTGGTGTCTTATATCGTTATGATTTATGACGTCCAGCGTTGTTGTGCAAGAAATTTATGACTTCCAGCGATGTTGTGCAAAGAAATTTACGACGTCCAGCGTTGTTGTGCAAGAAAAACGAAAACTAAAAATCTATCTAGGTATAATGTGTCACTTCAACTTTCATAACCAGCGTTAATCGAAATGCTGCGATACATATGTTATATTTTATGTGTAGACCAGTGCTCGATTTAAGAAAAAAAAACCAGTGCTGGAGTTGAATGTCTCTGGTTTCATCCCCGGCAGGGATATATATTAGCTAAGGCAGAGCCGGGGATAGCAGTTCTCAGTGCCGGAGATATCCCCGACATCCCCGGCGGTAAATCGGGTCCTGATGTAAAGATATACATGCTCAGTGTGTATTGGCGTGACATGCTCAGTGTGTATTGGCGTGACATGCTCAGTGTGTATTGGCGTGACATGCTCAGTGTGTATAGGCGTGACATGCTCAGTGTGTATTGGCGTGACAATAAAATTTATCGAGAGTTCAATATGAACCAAACGCAGTAAAGGAATTTTTTTTTTTTTTGCAATGAAAAGTTTTCATATTTTAACCCTTACACTCTTACACACTTACACACTTGCGCTCTTACACACTTACACACTTACACTCTTACACGCTTACACACTTAGACTCTTACACACTTACACACTTGTGCTCTTACACACTTACACACTTGTGCTCTTACACACTTACACACTTACACACCTACACACTTAGATTCTTACATACTTACACTCTTACCCTCTTACACACTTACACTCTTACACTCTTACACACTTAGACTCTTACACACTTACACACTTACACTCTTCCGCACTTACACTCGTACACACTTACACACTTACACTTGTACACACTTACACTCTTAGACTCTTACACTCTTACACTCATTTATTGGTGCTAGAGTGATAACGTCGGGGGTTGTCAAGCAGAGCTCAATTTCGGGCGCCACGAGACATTGTTTAACTTTTTCGTACGTATTTGAGTATAACCCGTGCTCAGCCAGCCCATCTACACACACACACACACACACACGCACACACACACACACAAACACACACACACACAATAACAAACACATATTCAATCTTAAAGTAAATGGTGATCTCATATATTTTCAAGATATCTTTCTTTAGTTATCTTTCATAATTATCGTTATCCATCGTTAACGTTTGTTATAGTAATGAGCTATAACAACAAAAACTTTGACTTGAAAAAAACAAATGACGAAAGAATTGAACTTAGGAATCAATAAATGGAGTTTTACAGTATGGATAATAAATCTGCAGAAACTGGATATTGGTTAAAATAATAAATAAAATAATGCACCCCCCTCATCTCTCTTTATCTCAATGATAGAAGTTTTGGGCAGGAATTTTTCTTCTGTAATATTTTTTTTTCTCTCTCTCTCTCTCCTTTTCAAATTTGATTAGTTCGGAAGACGAGTCCTGCTTCAAAGTTTTAATTAAACCCTGCAGGAACGAGGCGCTTTGTGAGTCCCAAACAAGGGGAAACTACTCCCCCCTTAGGCCACGATACGGGGGAGATAAGAAGGCTGAAAGAAATATAAAAACACACACACACGCGCGCGCGCGCGCACACACACACACATACACCAGAAGAAAAAAAAGGGGGGGGGAATAGTTCAAAGAATTTATTTTTTATTCCATCCATTCGGCCTTTCGAATTGTGGGGCCCAATTCAACGGATGGTTGCGAGGCCCCCTCTTCTAAATTTGTTGTACAATAACAACTATTAATGCTAAATGTAAAATTGCGGGGCCCCTGCCAGGCGCGGGGCCCAATGTGGAGCAATCCGTCAAATCGGCCTAAGGCCGGAGCTGAACCGTTGTACGCCGTAGGTTCTTAAACTTTTTTCCGGGACTGCGCCCTCAAGGTTACGAACATTTATCCGCAGGTATCCAATACACGTACGTATGTTTGCGAAATAAAAACGAGCTTATTTTCATATTAGAATGTGCTTACCTTTCTTATGCGACACTTGAACATGTAATTTTGGTGATGAGTCACGCAGAAATCTGGCAAATTTCTTCATATTCCTGGTTGCCTTAAACAAAAAATTACAAACTTTCCCGTAACCCCCCAGGGTACGCGTATCACCGGTTGAGGAACGTGGAAGTACCCGGATATTGTCTTAGAGGACATTACCTAATGGATCAACATGTGATGCAGGTGGTGTGTGAAGTCCCTGTTATAATGAGATGAAATCTCTTAGATCCTATGAACCACTAATGGGACGGTTTTGCAGTGCCCTTCTTTCATCCCCCACCATAGCCAATAGTGCAATGGCCATGGAGGCACCACGGAAGACATAGCGGGGACTTAAGCCAAGACCTGAACAATTTCCTTGGCCCTCACCGGAGATCGAACCAGGTACCTTCAGGTCGACAGTCGAATTCTTTACCACACGAACATCAGTCCCCTGATGCAGGTGGTAGAATGTTTTATTTTTAAAAGTTCTGCTGCTTTTTTTGGTGAAATTAAAGCCAAGGCAGGGAGTCTTTGGAGAAAATAATAATTGGAGGGGGTGTTGAATGGTTAAATTATATGACCAAAAAGTACATCTGGGCAAAACAACGGATGAAAACTGAACTTGGTGTCATGTGACAATCTGTTTTCAACTTTTCTTCGCTTTTTTAAAATAGTATTTGTTTTTTTTTCAGACTTAAGCCTGGGGTACAATCATTCTGGTTGGCTAAAGACTGTATTGACTTCAATGGTCAATGCAGTTGCGTATATGTATTGTGCTTTGTGTAAGTTTGAATGAATCGGCTCGAAAACGGAACACATTTTAAAAATATTCAAATATCAATAAAAACAAATATTCATTTAAAAAAAAAGCATGTATTTTATTCTGGTTTTAGGGTGGAGAATTCAAAGAGATTTATGCTGGCCAGTGGGTACAACTCTCTTTTAGGAATATTGCACGTACATTGATCGAATCCTTCCTTGAACATCACAAATTATTTTTCACCATTCAATATCTTTATCCATGAACGCATTATATGATTTTGGATTCTCTACTGATTCAATACGTTTTAAACAAATCGCTATATCAATGGATCCAATGACTATATAGTTACTAAGGTGCCCAAAAGCCAGATGCGGAACAGATAAGTTGAAGCTCCAGGCGAAGAAGACAACATTAGCCCCTAAAAGGGACTTACATCAAAAAGGGTATAATTGTTTGTAAATTAGACTTTTCTGGGGCAACTCACAAGTATGGGCCCCCAGCGAGCCACCAATGTGACCGCCGTTGTATCCGTCTCTGTCTATAGCACATTTGTCATCAAAAGATCTCTGACAATGGTCAAGAATTGACCTGAAACGCCTGAATTCGAAATAATTTCAAGCTTTTCTCTGATGGGTGCTTATCAATTAGTCAAATATTTTTTTGAAATAGAATTTTAAAGTATAACGTTGTAATAGCAAGCTTTGTAGTATCTGGCACAAAAAAAAACGCTCTTCTTTTAGCTTCGAGGATTTGAGAGAACAAAGCAGACGACATATTTAAAATCTGCAAAGTAATATTTCAAAGGGCACCTAAGTGAGAAACAACATACAAAGCCAGTAACCTTTTTTTTATTAACAAATTATCTCCCCTTACACTTCTTACCAACCTCCCCCCCCCCTCCCACATAACGTCAACAAATTTCATTACAATATAAAGGGGGAAAAATGAAAGCACAGATGATTGCTGCAGGGAGTCATAATTGTTTTAAAAAATGATATGGTATATAATTAATGAAGAAACGTCTTGAGGGACAGTGTGGATTTCCAGTACCAGACCGAGTTAATTCAATGGACGCGACGCTAGGAACCACCTGAAGCCACAGACACTTGGGACCACCTGAAGCCACAGACGCTTGGCACCACCACAAACACACACACACACACACAAACACACAATATTTTTTTAATGAAGTCTGGTGCACGAGGTACACAGACATTTGAGATGTACTATATAAAGGTTGTGTTTATAATGAAAGTTTAATTTTATTCGTTGTACGTTGTCTGTTGAACCAAGTCAATTATTAAAGAAGTATTCATTGAACGTTGACTGTTGAACCAAGTCAATTATTAAAGAGTAGTTATTATACTGCGGATAATAATTGACAACGAAAAAAACAGAAGAAAGCTTATGAACGTATTTTGTTGAGTGGACCCACGCATGCGCACTATGAATGATGGGTATTGAAGAAAAATTCTAAGTTTATTTCTTTCTGTAGAACATTAATTATTGAACATTCAGTGGTGAAGTAAACTGAAAGGCAGAGACGTGGTTAACTATTGTGGCGCCTTGTGCAAGTTACATTTTTGGCACCTTTCTACTAATCTGAAAAGTATAAAAAAAAAATATTTAACAGCGCTCTTTGGGCGCCCCTTCATAACTCGACGCCCTATGTGGCCGCACTACCAGCAGTAACCTTCCTACACTACTGCTTAAAGGTATAATACAGACCAGGTTGTTTGTGTGAAAGTGTCCTAAATGCAGTAACGAAATGAAATCTAGGAATATCACTTTAAGATACAAAACAATAAACAAAGAAATGTGTTGTTTAAAACAATCTCTGTGTGTGTATCAAGAAACTAAATGTTCTTTTAAATGTTATTAGTTTTTTAATATTGACTAGATAAAAGAAAAATACCGCCATTTTGTTATTTCGTTTTTTAAGAGTGTAGCACCTAAATATTGATACACAGCATAGATACACAAATATGGCGGCTTTCGGGAAAATCCGTTTAAATTGACGATGCGCATTCTGTATTATTATTCTGTATTATTTATATTCTGTGCAACAGAATGATAACGTGTATCCTTGCACGGTGCAATGTCGTGCATTTGTGAATGAAATCGGTAAAACCCAACAATTAAAAATTAACACCATAATTGACTATTTCAAATTTGAACACTTTTTCATTTGATATGTAAGCTTTTGTCAAGGTGGATTGAAGGATAGCTGAAGCACCAAGTGCGTGGCCGAATTCTCATATTTCGAGGAACCCTGCAAAGCGGCCAAAGCCCCAAATATTACACATTTTCTAATGAATCAAGATTTCTTTTAGCATTTGTAATTCTAATAACACAAATTCTTCATTATTTATTTAATAATAGGGTACTGCCATGTCCAGACTAAACACACACAGACACACACACACACACTTTCTCTCTCTCTCTGATTTTCTCTCTTTGCGCAAATGGAACCAAACGTTATCCAAACATGGCTTGCTGGATGCATTAGGCGTTGAATGCCTAGATAAACTTGTGTCTGATCTAATCTGGAATGTGGGATGGGATTGACCATTACTGGCCTCGACCTTGTTCCAGATATTACGTGTAAATGGAAACACTGGTCAAACAGCGGAAATTAGTACGATTCTATTATTCTCTCTATTTCTCTCCCTTCTTTTTTTTTTTTAGTTTCGTAAAATAACTCTCTCTCAGGGTTATACCCCACGTACTGTGTTTGGTTTGCGGAGTGCGATTCTATCTGGCTACACACTGACCTGTCCAGCAGCCTAATCTCCACCATCACCCCCCCCCTTCCCCTCTCCGTTCCTTTTCAGGTTGATCTCAATCTGTTCAAGGGATTATAATAGCATGTCTGTAAATCTCTTGGAATAGCGGATCATCAATATGCATTTTTATTTATTTTTCAGCCTATTCATTTTGAGGACTTGTTTTTCGGTGCTAAATTGAATTGTTTATACAAGAACATATGAAATTTTCTTTTCTTTTTTTTTGCTTAGGAAAAAAAAAATTTCTGATCAAAAAATACTTTTTTCTAATATTATCATATTTTTTCAGAGCATGCGCACGTGAGAAAGAAATGTCAATGTCAGTTATGAGATAATGTCATCAAATTGACGACATTCATTTGACGAATCAATAACAATTCTTCCACATGTATTCTAGGGGGTCACGGTTCATCACTTGCGCAGAAGTTATCGTCCTTAGAGCTCCGCGTTTCACGGCTGGGTGGAGCTAGTACTAAATAACCTTTCGTAAAGTCATGCCACACACACACACACACACACACACACCAGCCCATGCCCCCCCCCCACACACACACGTGGATAGCAATTATGTCAATAATCGATAAGTGATAGATATATTGTTTCCGTTTGCTTATTAAGCGTGGCTCGGAATGATGAGAAGGTTGTTGTTAGTTTGGGAACAGAATATAATGTTAGGTTGGAATCATGAGGTTTACATTAAGTTTTGAACAGGTTGGATGTTGGGCTAGAAACAGGAGGTTGGTGTTAAGTTGGAAACAGAAGGCTGGTGTTAAGTTGGGAACAGGTTTGATGATATGTTAGAAACAGAAGGCTGGTGTTAAGTTGGGAACAGTTAGGTTAGGAACAGGTTGGAAGTTAGGTTGGGAACATGAAGGAGAGCATGGGATGAACTGAGAAAGAGAAAGAGAGAGAGAGGCGGGGCGGGGGTGCTAAGAAAGTGAAGAGGGTTGAGATGTGTGAGTGATTGTGAAAGGAGGAGGAGATATTTACAACGTCTGGGAGGATGATGGGCTAGGCTAGGGTAAGATGAAGCTAATACCTCATTAGTTGGGAGTCACAGGGCGTGTGGGTGTGTCTGCGATTGTGAGCGCGAGTGTATCTGTTCATGTGTCTGCTAGTGTGTCTGCGGGTGTCTATTGTGTGTGTGTGTGTGTGTATGTATAAAGACTAATGCGTGTGTCTATTGGCGTTCTATGGAATTAGTCTTGAATATATCTACTTGTCTGCGAGTGAATACATTAGATATATATGCGACTGTAAATGTGTCTGTAATTGTGAATGTAATTGTGAATGTAATTGTGTCTGTAATTGTATCTAATTGTGTCTGTAAAATAAAATACGCAATATATATATATATATATATATATATAATATATATATATATATACAAATAAAATGAGTAAATAAAGACACCAAACTTATGTTGAGAAATTATCAGTTATATGCGTGGAAAACTAAAACTGAATGGTATGTAACTTAGTTGGTCATTATTGGTCATTTGGGGACTTTGTTTAATTTAAAGTGGCAACCATTGAATCAATCTATTTTTTTTCTCTAATATTTCAGTACTAAATGTTGTTAAATGGATCATAGTGTCACTCTTTATAGTAGTTTTCACTATTTTCAAAAATTGGATTGCGCCCCTTGTTAACTTCATTCTTGGTCACCCACTCGGGGTATATCGGATGTTAGCGCAATGTTAGCGTTGCAAATAAATATAAAAAGGGGGTATGGCTAGCTGACATTAAAGTGGAATGAAATGTCAACAAAGTGGAGAACGCGATCAGCAAAAAACAAACAAAAAAAAAGGTGTCATTATAATCAGAATGGACAGTATAGGTGGACAACAATAACCCCGTATGACATATAAATAGACAGACCCGATTGTAAATTGCAAGGTTGGGGGGGGGGGGAAGAGTCCCAGTGTTAAACAGAACCTACAGACAATAGATGTTGATCGGGACAACAGCTTGACTTGGATTCTGCGCGCTGCAGGCGAGCACATCCCATATGCATGATGCACTCTCACCCGAGTAATGTGTTAAGGTCTGGTAGTGCCGTCCTGATGTATTTATTCTTCCCTTTGCTATTTTCCAGTTGAGTTAAAACACTACAGGTACTAAAAGATTGATTTTACTTAGAGAGCTGTAACAGGAAGTATAACGATGAAATGAAAACAGTCGTCGGCATCCGTCCGTCTCGAGAGACGATGGTGTAGCTAAGTTGAGTCTACAAAACACCGCCGGGAATGGCTGTGCAGTCCGACTCGGGAGTGGCAGTCCCTGCCGCACTTGTCACACTTGAGGATAGTTGGTTGTTGTAGTTGTTGTTTTAGCTGTTCTTTTTTCCGCTTCCGTCTTGTTCTTTTCAGGGCAGCATTATACTGTCGCTCAGCCTCTGCGCGCAATGAACCCTGCCGGACAGCGAGCCTCCATAACTGGTGGTCGGCTGCTTGGCTCTCCCAGGAGTTGGGGTTGATGGGGCACTCTTTATATCCTTTTTGCAGGTGTCTTAGTAACGCATTTTAGGTCGCCCTGTTTTCCTCTGGCCGGTAACTAACTCGCCATAGAGTAAGTCCTTCGGGATGCGGCCTGCGTCCATTCTTTTGACATGACCGAGCCATCTGAGGCGTCGCTGAGAACTGCAAACAAGCTGCTCATGTTGGCCCTCTCCAGCACCCCAGTGTTGGGGATCTTGTCTTGCCACTTTATCTGCAGTATACGTCGCAGGCACCTCATGTGGAAATTGTTTAGCTTTCTTTCGTGCCTCGCGTAAGTGGTCCACGTCTCGCATCCATAGAGGAGGGTACTAAGTATGCAGGTCTGGTAGACGCGCAATCTGGTATTTTCGGTGAGGCTGGGGTTTTCCCACACTCGTTGCTTTAGTCTCGCCATGACTGTGGCTGCCCTAGCGATTCTGCAATCGATCTCCGGGTCTATGGATAGCGAGCTGGAGATGGTGGACCCGAGGTAAGTGAAGTTCTCGACGACCTCTAGGGTGTGCCCATCGATGTCAATGCTTGGGGGTGTATCTGTACCATGTGCCATGACATTCGTCTTTTTCAGGCTGATAGTCAGTCCAAACCCCTTGCATGCATGGGAGAGGCGGGTGACAAGCTGCTGCAGTCCGTCTTCAGTGTGTGATGTCAAGGCTGCGTCATCAGCAAAGAGCAGCTCGCGAATTAGGACCTTTGTGACTTTGGTCTTTGCACGGAGGCGGGCTATGTTATAGAGCTTGCCATCGGACCTTGTTAGGATGTAAACACCCTCGCTGCAATCCTTGAAGGCGTATTGGAGGAGCATGGAAAAGAAAATGCCGAAGAGTGTAGGTGCAAGGACACAGCCCTGTTTTACTCCGCTGCTGACTGGGAAGGCCTCGGAGATTGCGCCGTTGTAGCAAACCGTGCTATGCATGTTTTCGTGGAAGGTCATGACCACTGCAAGCAAGTGTGGGGGGCAGCCAATCTTTTGCAGCAAGCTGAAGAGTCCACTTCGACTTACTAGATCAAACGCCTTTGTGAGGTCGACGAAAGCGATGTAGAGTGGCACCTGCTGTTCCTGACACTTCTCTTGAAGTTGACGTAGTGAGAAGATCATGTCCACTGTTGATCGGCCAGCCCTGAAGCCACACTGTGACTCTGGATAGACTCGGGAGGCGAGGGCCTGCAGGCGGTTTAGAGCGACGCGGGCGAAAGCTTTGCCGACGATGCTGAGGAGGGAGATGCCCCGGTAGTTATTACAGTCGCTCCGGTCCCCTTTGTTCTTGTATAGTGTGATAATTTTGGCATCCCTCATGTCTTGGGGGATATAGCCCTGTTCCCAGCATCGACTTAGGAGGTCGTGCAATGGCTTTAGCAGTGTTGGTTTTCCGCTCTTTAGAACTTCTGGTGGGATTCCATCGCTACCGGGTGCCATTCCGTTTGCAAGGCAGTCGATGGCTTTGCTTAGTTCATCTACGGTGGGTGTGGTGTCTAGCTCCTCCATGACAGGCAGATCCGGGATAGCGCCAAGAGCGGCATCAGTCACAGTGTTCTGGGTTGCGTATAGCTCCAGGTAGTGTTCGGTCCACCTCTGCATCTGTTTTTCCTGGTCCTTGATGACCTCTCCTGTTTTGGATATAAGGGGGGGCGGTTTTGGAGGGAGTTGGGCCTATTGCCTTTTTGATGCCCTCGTACATCCCTCTTGCGTTTCCTGTATCGGCAGCTGCCTGGATGCTGCTACAGAGGTTGGCGCATCTGCGGGCGGTCTGCTGGGCTTTGCTCCTGGCTGTCCGTAGGGCTTTTAGTGTGTTGGGACTGGGCCTGGCCTTGTAGGCCAGTAGGGCTTTCCTTTTTACCTCGGTAACGGGTTCCATTTCCTCCCAGTGGGCCTCGTACCAATCGGCGTTTTTCCGCTCTATCTTTCCATAGGTGGTGATGGCGGAGTTATATACGACATCACGCAGACGCGACCACCTAGAGTCGATGGTGTCAACTGCTAACTTTCTTTCACTGAGTGTAACTTCCAGACTGCTGATAAACTGTTGGTTTTTTTCAGGATTTCTGGTACAGTTAATATTGATGCGTGGGCGACCTTTTTTCTATGAGTGATGCAGTTTCTTCGGCGTTATGCGCACCTTGCTTGCCACGAAGGCGTGGTCCGTGTCGCAGTCTGCACTGTGGTAGCTGCGGGTGAGGAGGATACTGTCGATATTCCCTTTTCTGGTGAGGACGAGGTCGAGTTGGTGCCAGTGGCGGGAGCGTGGGTGCCTCCATGACACCTGATGGATCTCTTTGCACCTGAAGAAGGTGTTGGTCACGCACAGGCCATGGTGGCACGAGAGCTCAAGCAGTCTCTGGCCATTTTCATTAATCTTTCCTCTCCCAAAGCTTCCGAGACAGGTGGGCCAAGCCACATGGTCAGCTCCTACCCTTGCGTTGAAATCACCAAGGAGATAAAGGCTATCGGTGCTAGGAATCTTCAATAGCGCTTCATCTAGGGACTGGTAAAATTGATCTTTCTCCTTGGCAGTGGAGCAGAGGGTTGGAGCATTCACGCTGAATATTTGAGCTGGGCCAGAGGACTTTGACAGTCGGAGGATTAGTAATCTCTCAGAGCCGTCTGTTGGGGGCTCTATGAATCTGACAAGCGTGTTTTTCACCGCGAAGCCAACACCGTGTTGCCTCGGTTGGTCTGAGGACTTCCCTTGCCAATAGAATGTGTAGTTAGCTTCTCTGGTGGTGCCGGTTTCAGCCAGCCGGGTCTCCTGTAGAGCGGCGATGTCGATGTTTAGTCGTGAGAGTTCCCTGTCGATGACAGCAGTCTTCCTTGCGTCATCAATCTGCTGAAGGTAAGATGTGAGTCCGGTACACATGGTCCTGATGTTCCAGCTTGCGACTCGAAGAGCTGGAGGCTTCTTGCTAGTTCTTATCTTGAATTTGCCTGGTGCGTGTGTTTTTGGCCCACTTTTTGAGAAGTGCATCTCTAATCCCCACGCACCCAGTAGGGCAGGTGAGTCATGGCGAGACAGCACCCAACTGGCTGGGGGCTGCCCAGCTTGAGGCGGGCGGTAGCTGTCCAATGAGGCGCGATGACCTCTCCCACCGTCGAAAGAGACCCCTGGCGCTCGTTTCCTTCGCCAATCGGATGAGCTTAGAACCGGTAACTGTCCCCTTCCGTGTTGTATCGACATCGTGCGACGACGTTGGAGTATTCTCTCCAGTTTAGCTACAGAGCCTGGGCATGGTAATATGGAGGGATAGCTGTTGCCCATGCAGCAGTCCCCCCCTCTCCGCGCAACTGAGGGATCCAAGGGAAAGACAGAGTCGATACGGCTTGGCTTCAGCTGCGCCGCAGGAGTTGCCGGCGTTGACAATATAAGGTCTGGCCGCCTTGGGGACTCCAGCTCCGGATTTCTTTTCAGGGTTTACTCCCTTAGCCTATCCTCGTAGGAGGTATGCCGCTAGGCAGCGGAGGTTTGGAAACAGAGTTTTCCTTCTCCTAGATGAGCTACTAACAGTAAAACGAAATAAAATTACCTTGTGATATTTAGATGGCATTTGTAAAACTATTTATACACTGGAGGATCTGTTTCAAAGATAAATTTGCTGTTGTTTTGTATTCTGATGTTTTATCTGCTGAGACTTGATTTATAGAGCATGGCGTAGCAAAGGTCATGGCACGTGATGTAGGGATAATGATAAAATGCACGTGAAACGTAAACATGAAACATGACTTTATTACAGCTCACACATTAGATGAAGCTTTGTAAATTATGGAACCTGACACACTTTACAGTTTATATGGCATACAATATATAGAACATGATATTGGAAACCTGACATATTAAACATTTCATTTAGAAAATAACAAGGCGACGTGACTAAATGAACAGAGCATACTCATCATGCTGTTAGAAACATAATACATGTTTAAGGAACATTTAAACATATTGAAACCAAGTCACTTAAGGCGGGAAATGGTAGCCAATGGCAGTTAATGGTAGCTAAAGGCAGCTAATGGTAGCTAATGGCAGTTAATGGTAGCTAAAGGCAGCTAATGGTAGCTAATGGCAGTTAATGGTAGCTAAAGGCAGCTAATGGTACGTATTTGTGTATGGTGCCAAGAAACGGTTGTCAGTGTGAAATACAAATATATCTCACGAAGCAATGTTTTTTTGTACTGACTTCATTGTATAAATCATCTGAGTTCAACATAGTCAACATAGCAATCGACTTTAACTGCTGAATTCAGCTGACTCCAGCATAACAATCGACTGATCTGCACAGAGTAGAAATCATCTTACTCCAATACCAAAATCATGTGACTCCCTCATAGGAATGATATGACTCTAAATGAACTATCGACAAATAGACTATAGTAATCAACTATGAAGCAAACATCATCCGTCTCTAACGAAGAAATCATCTGACTCTAACTATAAATTTATCTGACACTAACAAAGAAATAAACCATATGACGTACGAAGAAACCATCTGACTCTAACGAAGAAACCATCTGACCCTAACGAAGAAATCAGCTGGCTGACTCAAACGAAAAAACCATCTGACTCTAACGATGAAATCAGCTTACTCTTACAAAGAAACCATCTGACTCTAACGATGAAACCATCGAAGAATTAAAAACTCCAGAGACAGCACTTTTTGACCAACGTACCGTATTGTCCATTATGAGCCGCTTCTAACATCTACGTCCGAGAAAAAAAAGAGTTAATAGTATGTGGTCAGTACAGTCCACTACTGGACGGAGATTGACCCTGCAAATCTAATTTACAGAGAAGCTTTTCTTTTTTTAAAGGTTTCATTAGAAGAGATAGAAAACTGGATTGAGACAGTAAGATTGAAGGATTTCTTTCTTTTTACTTTGTCCAACCATTTTACGTTTTTTTCTCCTCTTATAGAACTGACCTGTATATTCTTTAAAAAAAATTACATTTAGAGAAGTCGAGGTGGTTTGTGATCTGTTACTATGGTAACTATTCTTTCAGTTATTGAATATCTTATAATATATTTAGGAAGTAGATACACTAGTTATAAATTGAAAATATTGTGAGAACTACAAATCACTTAGATGTTAATTAACGATGGGGGAGGGAGAATTCTGAAAAAAAAAGCTGTGCACAGAGTCAACATAATAAAACGTTCCTGTCAGTGCACAGTGTAAACATAAATATACGTTCCTGTCAGTGCACAGTGTAAACATAAATATACATTCCTGTCAGTGCACAGTGTAAACATAGATATACGTTCCTGTCAGTGCACAGTGTAAACATAAATATAAGTTCATGTCAGTGCACAGTGTAAACATAAATATACGTTCATGTCAGTGCACAGTGTAAACATAAATATACGTTGATGTCAGTGCACAGTGTAAACATAAATATACGTTAATGTCAGTGCACAGTGTAAACATAAATATACGTTGATGTCAGTGCACAGTGTAAACTTAAATATACGTTCATGTCAGTGCACAGTGTAAACATAAATATACGTTGATGTCAGTGCATAGTGTCAATATAAATATACGTTCATGTCTGTTTTTTTTTGTATACATTGTAAACTTAGAATTGGATAACAATAACACATGATTAACAAAAAATCAGGGGTTGGCTACCTATAAAACGTGCGCCTCAACTGGCTCATACATTTGACATTTGTAAAAGTCGTAACATAAAGTGTTTTCTTCATGGGCTGGATCAAACAGGTCTACGAGCCATACGTGGCCTGCGGGCTGTACTTCGCCCCATGACTTGCCGCAACATACTTTACGACATGCGCATTATACTTTAAGTAAGCAATGACACCATCTGGATCGAAATAAGGTAATCAACCGGTTTTCTTTCGGCCAAACAATAACTATTGCAATCTCATAAATGCGCAGATAGGTTGTGCACATATATTAAAATCGGATGCACATTAAAGGCAATTTCTTAGTTGGCAGAATAATTGGATATTGCTATTCCTGTGAGGGAGGAGTTGACAGCTGAAAGGCCGGCAGTTGACGTACAAAATATTTTTTTTTTATTTTACCGCCTGTCTCACTTGCGATATTGAAATCATTATCATGTGATTTATTCTTCAATAAACGATAACTCTTTGGTCAATGGATGGTGTCCCCTTTTTCTTTGGTGTATTTTATTGTCGTTCACAAGCGTCACACCACACAATCATAGTTCACTCTCATACTCGCTCAATCACAAACACACAGACAATATTACTACACCATCAGTTACCTTTAAAGATAATGTAATGTCTAATTTTATGTTCTTCTAAATGTACGAAGCCCAGTTTGATTGAACTAACTCAACTAAAAAGGTATGTTTGTTTATGTGATTCAACAACAAGACCAGAAATAATAAAAGAAAGAGAAAAAAATAAATAGTTAAATTATCCGTTTTTTTGGTTATTGCGTAAGTAAAATGTTAATTAGACCTACATATAATTAGATATGCATAGCAATATAAAAAAAAAATTACAAAATTATAATGTAATATAGATTTTAAAAAATAACTATACATTTTTAATAGATAAATAAAGTTCAGCAAAAAAACGGAGTTTAATTTAGTAACCTGAAACAAAACTAAAAAGAAATAATCTTGAAATAAATAATCATTTTTTCAAAAAATGAAATGAAAGATACTTGTAATGCAGAAAGCAGTTCACTGATGACGCACTCATTTAATACATATAAAAAAAATTAGTCGTGTCTCTTGAGTATGTATAACTAATACAGTTTGTAAAGATCCAAGATGGGCCTTTTGGGTCCCTCCCCTCCCTCTCAGGAATGATGAGGTCACATTTACGGGAACTTCAGCATCTGAGACGTCGCCAGAAAATTTGATGTAGGGCCACTGACAAAACTCCAAACAAAAGGGGACCCCCATATCCTCTCAAAAAATTTATAAACAGTAAATACTACATTTCTAAAGCGATGGCTCCCGCCCCCACCCTCACACCCAAGTTTAGGGGCCCTTGACAAGTGTCTGGATACCCCCCCCCTCACTCACCCACCCACCTCTTGCGACGACTCTGTCAGCGTCCTTGCAATCTTCTCCGGAAAGGGGAAAAGGGCTTTTTCTATTGCCTTCATAAATGTTTCGGTTATATGGTGTTGTGTGGTTGTTGAGCAGCATTGACAACTCCATGGGCGAACCATTAAGATTTGGAGGGGGGGAGATGGGGATGACGGGGGGGGGGAGATGGGGATGACGGGGGGGGGAGTTGGGGATGACGGGGGGGAGATGGGGATGACGGGGGGGAGTTGGGGATGACGGGGGGGAGATGGGGATGACGGGGGGGAGATGGGGATGACGGGGGGGGAGATGGGGATGACGGGGGGGAGATGGGGATGACGGGGGGGGAGATGGGGATGACGGGGGGGGAGATGGGGATGACGGGGGCGAGATGGGGATGACGGGGGGGAGATGGGGATGACGGGTGGGGGGATGGGGATGACGGGGGAGGGGGAGATGGGGATGACGGGAAGAGATGGGGATGACGGGGGGGAGATGGGGATGACGGGGGGGAGATGGGGATGACGGGGGGGAGATGGGGATGACGGGGGGGAGATGGGGATGACGGGGGGGGGGCTAAAGACAAATACTGAATAAAATGTTAGTTAGAATAGGAGGGGGGGGTGTCCCAGCAATTTTATTTCTAATTTTCGGAAGGCTCTGTTTGGCAGAAGATATTGGCTGTGAACAATACTTGGTCAACCCAAAAGCCAATCGACAAATGTAATTTTTATAATTTTAAATTCATTATCTTTATTGGCGATTTTATAATACTAATATAATGAAAAATAAATAACATCGGTACAAATTGCTTGAACATTATAAGCTTTATGTTAACATACAACTGACAAGTTTAGACGCCATTGACAGAAAAAGCGACCTGTGCCAGCTCATTTAAAAAATCGATTTGGGAGTCAGAGTCCCTGGAGAAGACTCCAGAAGTTAGGGTCCCGTAAATGTACCATTAGGGGGGACGTATGTTCGTGCGGGGTAGAGCGCTCGAGCGTCAACAGGTGAGGTCCCGGGGTCGAATCCCAATGTGAACATAGATATTTTTTTTTCGATTCCTGGTGAAAGTCTCCAAGTCAACCTTACGTTTGGGGAGTGAGGGTGGCTGGACGTTGTACTAGGCACCCGACCCCTCAACATAACGTCGCTACTGAAACATAATGAATCCTACACTTCATCCACATCATTGAGCCATTGGGGGCATTAAAGTGAACTTAACTTTTTTACAACAACTTATTTGCTAAAGAGCAAACACGATAGCGGACTAAAAACGTTCTAAAACAGTGGTCCCCCCCCCAACCCCCAAGCCGCGGACCGGTACCGGTTCGTGGATCAAAGGGTACTGGGCCGCCCAAGAAATATTTACTTATTTCCTTTGTATCATTGTCAATGAAAACATTCTATAAATATAAATAATCAACACCCCCTCCCCCCAAGCGGGCCGCGGTGAAATTATCAAACGTTGACGTTTCCGTGGCGAGCAAAAGGTTGGGGACGACTGTTCTAAAACACATAAAGTTCAGTTAATATTCGGTCGGCGCTGAGTTGGAAGTGAGCGCCAACATTAGTTGACTATTAGAGCATCCATGGGACTTGGTCCACCACTGGCTGTGATCAGGTATATTGACCTACAAAACGAAATATGTCTAGATAAGTTTTTGTTACGCGTATGCGCAGGGTCCACAATGAATACTGTAGCCCAGGCTGGCCTATACTTGAACACGACCCTGAGTAATGCTGACGACGTAATAAAACTGCCTCAGTTAGTTCACACGTTTGTGATGCGCTGGCCTCGATGTGGAAATATCCACGAAGCCAAAGTGTCGCAACTCAACTCAAGCGCTACACAAATGACTACTTGATGTTCATCATAAGACTACTTTCTGTGTGACCTAAATAGTCAAAATAAAAAAAAAAAAGTAACAGAGAAGTAAAATACAAAAACTCGATAATTGTCTATAATATATTCCCCAATAATAGTATGTTTCATTTATTTTTCGTGGTCTGATGCCTAAAGTCTATACTAATGACAGCGAGTGCTCCCTTCCCTCCCTTTAATAACAATCGTATGGATTATTTCCCCTGTTTAACCTGCATTCAACGGGAAGCCACTTATACTGGGAGATGATAATCATAATAGCCCACACAAACACACAACGAGATGAATACGTAGAATGTATATGATTTGGTTGCAGCCCTTGGCACGGGCTCTTATCTGAAGACGGCAACAAATCATGATTTATATGTAGCAGGCTAATGATTGTAACACAACTTTGTGATGTTATTAAACATCATTAGTTGCTTTCTTTTTTTGTTTTTTGTTTGTTTTTTTTAAAGAAATTAAATTGCATTAAAAAGAAAAAAAGATCTGCTGCTAAAGGTGAAAATATAAGGTGATAGTTCAAACCTGATAGTGATAATGTTAATTATATTTTTTTCAAAAGTGATACTGTTTATTAACTGGGGTGATATACACTGTATTGTTGCAGGAGAGTCACTTTACATGTATGTCTTGCTCCTTTCGAATCTATCTATCTATCTATCTATCTATCTATCTATCTATCTATCTATCTATCTATCTATCTATCTATCTATCTATCTATCTATCTATCTATCTATCTATCTATCTATCTATCTATCTATCTATCTATCTATCTATCTATCTATCTATCTATCTATCTATCTATCTATCTATCTATCTGTCTGTCTGTCTGTCTGTCTATCTATATATCTATCAACCTACCTACCAAGCTACATACCAACCTACCTA
Source organism: Bulinus truncatus (assembly GCA_021962125.1). Lineage (NCBI taxonomy): Eukaryota > Metazoa > Mollusca > Gastropoda > Planorbidae > Bulinus > Bulinus truncatus. The sequence continues at coordinate 9,095,087 of JAGDYQ010000021.1, forward strand.
CCTACCTACTTATTTACCTATCTACCTACCTGTCTGTCTACCTATCTATCTACCACTGCCAATTTGACTATTGACAGGTTAACGTACTGGATACCAAAGCACCCCGCCATCTAACTGCCACTAATCAACTCCACAAAGAGAGACAACGTACACAAAACAGTTTATTTCCCTTTTTTTTGTCCCCGTTTTGTCTGTCTGTCTGTCTGTCCGTCCGTCTGTCCGTCTGTCCGTCATCACCCGTCCGTCTGTCCGTCATCACCCTAGATCTCAACAACCATAAGTCCTAGACCCATGATGTATATATCATTTTGTAGGTCTTGGCCTGCCAAGAAATGGCTTTTTTCCATTTCGCGATCTGACCTCTCAGGGCCGTAAAAGGGGCCTTATAAAGTACCGTTTTTTACTATATAAGCTATATTAATAATGGAGCGCCCTATATCTCAGCAACCATAAGTCCTAGACCCATGATGTATATATCATTGTGTAGGTCTTGGCCGGCCATGTGTACATCAAAAGTTCATTTCGCGATAGGAACTCTGAGGGCCGGGATTCAGGGCTCCTAAGGGGCTTATATCTTATATATACACCTTGTACGTTCAATAACCCATTCATTTGGTGCGAAATACTGCAGCACGTAGTTTCACCAAGATTTATTAAGAAACTCATCAAATGAAATAGTAAGCTTGTGTTCTGAGTTTAATTGAAAGTATCAGAGCTATGCAACAATTGACGGAGTTTTCGGACGATTAAATGACTACAATTTCGAATGTTTTCAATTATGAGTCCTATTTCAGTAACCACAAACCACTTGTAGTTAGATTTAAGATACAATATTTTTTTTTCAAATATAAAGAAACGTCTTTATAATATTTTTTTTTACAGATATATGCATTACACATTGAATTTATAAACATTTCCAAAATTTACAAATATTTACTGAAAGCTAACAACGTACTGATACATAACATGAAAATGCGCTAACACGTCCTGTGTCCAGAATAGAACAGGCTTAATTGCTTGTTTTTTCTTTTCTTGGGACATCCATTTATGTTATACACTATACAACAACAACAACAACAACAATGAATTAGTTTAAACCTCTTGTGCCCTTAAATGGTGCGGGACTTTATTCGAGTAAATATTTCAACAATTACTGCGTGTTTCAAGGTCATCTTACAAAAAAAAATATATAAAAATTCTTAATTCCGCTGGACTCCATTCTACCCAGTGAATGAATGACCCAACCTCTTAAATAACCAGGAAAAACAGCGTTAGACACTTAATGACAATATTCAGCAAACTATTTCCACCGAAATTTAAGACGGGCGGGACACGCTCAATGACACCCCCCTCCCCCTTGTCCCCGGTCCCACCCAAAACGACTGGTCAACACCAGATTGACGCCATACCCGGTAACTCTTGGAGTGATTTCTCTCTCTCCCCCCCCCCCCGACCGTCCACTCCCCCCCCCCCCCACAATACTCTCTATTCACCCCCCCAGTCTTTAAAAGTTTTTATTTTCGCTTCCCCCCCCCCCCCCACTCTTTATTTTCATCTAACCCCCCCTCCTCCATTTCTCCAAGGGAGTAAAGAAGACCCCTGGTTTGGTGTTTGCTTTCCGTGGTCCTACGTCACACCATTTGACAATGATGTTGTCTAGCGTCCGTTGTTGATAGCTTTTTCGAGTTGTGAAAGTGAGTATCCTCCCTCCCTCCCCCCCCCCACCACGAGCCCCACCCCTCCCCCCCCCCTCTAACGACACCAACCAGACACAGGATACCCATCCAGCCCCTGTCTCTTTCGCCATTCTTTCATTCCTTCACTCACTTCTCTCCCCCTCCCCTCCTCAACACACACACACACACTAACAATTTCACCGGCTTTTTATACTATCAGTTATTTACAAGTGTGTGTGTGTGTGTGTGTGAGCATGTGTGTGTTTGTGTGCGTGTGAGTGTTTGTGTGTTTGTGTATTTGTGTTTGTGTGTGTGTTTGCGTATTTCCGTGTGTGTGTGTTTGTGTATTAGCGTGTGTGTGTTTGTCTATTTGCGTGTGTGTGTTTGTGTATTTGTATGTGTGTGTTTGTGTATTAGCGTGTGTGTGTGTTTATGTATTTGCGTGTGTGTGTGGTTGTGTATTTGTGTGTGTGTGTGTTTCTGTATTTGCGTGTGTGTGTGTTTGTGTATTTCCGTGTGTGTGTGTTTGTGTATTTCCGTGTGTGTGTGTTTGTGTATTTCCGTGTGTGTGTGTTTGTGTATTTGCGTGTGTGTGTGTTTCTGTATTAGCGTGTGTGTGTGTTTGTGTATTTCCGTGTGTGTGTGTTTGTGTATTTCCGTGTGTGTTTGTGTATTTCCGTGTGTGTGTGTTTGTGTATTTCCGTGTGTGTGTGTTTGTGTATTGCGTGTGTGTGTGTTTCTGTATTAGCGTGTGTGTGTGTGTTTGTGTATTTCCGTGTGTGTGTTTGTGTATTTGCGTGTGTGTGTTTGTGTATTTCCGTGTGTGTGTGTTTGTGTATTTCCGTGTGTGTGTTTGTGTATTTGCGTGTGTGTGTGTTTGTGTATTTCCGTGTGTGTGTGTTTGTGTATTTCCGTGTGTGTGTGTTTGTGTATTTGCGTGTGTGTGTGTTTGTGTATTTGCGTGTGTGTGTGTTTGTGTATTTCCGTGTGTGTGTGTTTGTGTATTTCCGTGTGTGTGTGTTTGTGTATTTCCGTGTGTGTGTGTTTGTGTATTTCCGTGTGTGTGTGTTTGTGTATTTGCGTGTGTGTGTGTTTCTGTATTAGCGTGTGTGTGTGTTTGTGTATTTCCGTGTGTGTGTGTTTGTGTATTTCCGTGTGTGTTTGTGTATTTCCGTGTGTGTGTGTTTGTGTATTTCCGTGTGTGTGTGTTTGTGTATATGCATGTGTGTGTGTTTCTGTATTAGCGTGTGTGTGTGTTTGTGTATTTCCGTGTGTGTGTGTTTGTGTATTTGCGTGTGTGTGTGTTTGTGTATTTCCGTGTGTGTGTGTTTGTGTATTTCCGTGTGTGTGTGTTTGTGTATTTGCGTGTGTGTGTGTATTTCCGTGTGTGTGTGTTTGTGTATTTCCGTGTGTGTGTGTTTGTGTATTTCCGTGTGTGTGTGTTTGTGTATTTCTGTGTTTGTGTTGTACACTGCTTGAATAAAAAGAAAATAAAACTACCCCCCCACCCCCACCCAGCAAAAAAAAAAAAATAACGCAGACGTGATACACCCGAGCTTGACATTCTCCTATATTTTATTCTGGGGTCATTTTACGGAATCTGATTTATGTGACCCCCCCTCCCCCCCACAAACACTCCCACTATAATGGATTTACGTTAACGATTATCTTGTACGATTAGTGACGATTGTTGGCATTTTGACGTAAATCAAACAACTGTCCTTGTTATGGCGGTGATAAATTCTGAGAGTAAATGTGTCACAGACGAGGTATCCAATTCACAGAAAATAAAATAATAAAGTGGTAACGCGTAAAGGTGCTGATTTCGTGGTGGTATAAAGTGGTGAAGTGTAAATGTATTGGTGTCGTGGTAAACGGTTACTTTTTCGATTATCACGTGACTGCGGATTTTTTACCCCTATTTTAGCTTCCATCATCTCAGGCCAGCTACTATATTAGATTTTTTAAGGGACTATGTTCCAGGTAAAATATGCACAGCCACGACTGGAATTCGAACCCGATTATCATTTTTTTTGTTATACATTATTTCCAGCCAATGGCGCCAGTCTTTCTCCAAATGTTATGACCAGATTTCTTACGTTACACATGGATGACGCTCTTTGTGTACATAGTAACTATATTAGGTCAATGCAGTGGCGTTAGGGCCGGGAAGGACATCGTGGGTGTATTTTTCAGGCGGGGGCAGGGTGTCCGTTATAACCAAAGGATAGTTAAAAAGTTTTGAAAGTTTTATAAAGTTTCTACAGTGTGTGTGTGTGTGTGTGATCTTCCCTAAAATTGAATATTTCCATAACGCTGCTGGAAGGATAATGGATAGCCCACATAATTTATCTGACAATAATGGATATATTACACATTGATAATAGTGAATACATTATAAGATGACTTTGATGAATACAGTATGAACTGACATAAGAAATGACGTATGAACTGACATTGACAGTGCATGAATGGCTAACCTCTATGACTAACTCACTATGGCTACATGAATGGCTACGGTTTTCGTTGTGCCCTTCTTTCATCCCCACCATACCCAATAGTGCAAAGACCATGGATGCAACACGGGACATATAGCGGAGACTTGAGCCATGACCTGAAATATCCGTCGGTCCTCCTCGTAGATCGAACCAGGGACCCTCAGGTCGACAGCCGAGAACTTCACCACACGACCACCCGTACCCTTGATCACTTTTTGCAGTGTTGACCTTTTTACATTGTCCAGAATGATTCCGGTCATTGAAACTTTTCCGAGATACGTTGAGATAGGAAGGTTTCATCGTTGTCTGATAGTCTTTCGGTTTGCCTAATGGCAGTGGCGTACCTAGGGGGGGGGCGGTGGGTGCGGTCCGCACCGGGCGGCACTTTTTAATACATTTTAGGGGGGGGCGGCAAAAATGTATAGATTAAATTGAAATACCTTAATGAGAGGGCGGCAAAATCGTCTTCCGCCCTGGGCGGCCGATACCCACGCTACGCCGCTGCCTAATAGAGCCAATATAAACAGTACTTTTATCAGGTCCAGCCATTCATAAAATGATCAACACTTATTTAATTAATATCTCCATCTTGAGAAAGAATCTTATTTATTACAACGCAGTTGCTACGGTTCCAAGGAACGGGACTCCGTATTATTTTTTTTCCGGGGGGGTCAACTATAGAGGCGCATGCGCTCTAGACGGACTTTATTTATTTACGGCTGTAGATGTGCGAATGCGCGATAGCCGGACTCCGAATATTATTTTCGGGGTCCGGCTATATATATTGCTCCTAACCCTAATCCTATCCCTAACCATATCCCTAACCCTAACCTCTAACCCTTATCCTAATCCTAACCCTATTCCTAACGCTAACCCTAACCCTAGCCCCGAAAACAAAAAATATGCAACATTAAGCAGTCCTTCTGCCGCGCATGCGCATCTATAGCTGGACCCCGAAAAAAAATAATACGGAGTCCCGTTCCTTGGAACCGTAGCCACTTCCCTATTACAATTTAGTTTTTTCAGTCCTTCAAGAATTTCCTTTTTTCCTCTCGTAACTTTTGTAAGTTAGACAATCCAATAGTATGGTACCCACAGTTCAAAGTTACGGCCCCTAGTGTAATGTGTAGGTGGACACCAGACACTGTTTTCTTTAATTCATTAAACTTGCGTTAACTTGTGTGTATACCCCATGCTACCCTCCCCCTCCTACTCTTCTCCTAATTATTACCCTCCCCCCCCCCGGGACCAGATAACATAATTCTTCCCCTCCCCCATATTCTCATGCGTATTCCAAAAATGTCAAAAGTTTTTAAAAATGTGGTAATCAAATAAAACTGAAAAAAAAAAATTTCCAAAAGTAACAATTCAGTTATGACTGTTGATTATTAGCTCTGTTGTAGGTCCACACAAACTTCTCTCCCCTCCCCCCCCCCCTTTCTCTTTCTTGTGATGAAGACCAAAGACTATGCAATCACAAGTTAAAACACCACCATGCTGGCATCTCCAGTGACGAAGTAAGTCCCCGAGGTAGGGGAGGTGGCCCATAACAGAAAAAAGAAAAATCACTCCCACGCATTTTGACATCACTGATTCGCCCTGCTCTTTAAATTCACGCCAGAAAGTGTAGTCCACAACCAATGACCCCCCGCCCCCTCCCTTCCTTATAAGCTTTACGAAAGCTGTATGCGGTAAAGGCTGTTTGGCTGTCTCCAATATTGCCTATCAATTAGAACGACACTGAATATAACCATATGACAGAGAACGTGGTGGTCGTAATGTAGAGACGTTAACAGTTCTCATGAAGGTCTCTGGTTTGAGTCCTGTATGCTCCTGGCTCTACTGTTCGTTTTTTTTTTAACTAGGTCACATTAAAGTGTGCCGGGCAATAGCTTGTGTGAGTGTCCTATAGTGGTAGCCACACATATTAATGTGTGCCGGACAATAGTTTGTGTGAGTGTCCTATAGTGGTAGCCAAACATATTAATGTGTGCCGGACAATAGTTTGTGTGAGTGTCCTATAGTGGTAGCCACACATATTAATGTGTGCCGGACAATAGTTTGTGTGAGTGTCCTATAGTGGTAGCAACACATATTAATGTGTGCCGGACAATAGTTTGTGTGAGTGTCCTATAGTGGTAGCCACACATATTAATGTGTGCCGGACAATAGTTTGTGTGAGTGTCCTATAGTGGTAGCCACACATATTAATGTGTGCCGGACAATAGTTTGTGTGAGTGTCCTTTAGTGGTAGCCACACATATTAATGTGTGCCGGACAATAGTTTGTGTGAGTGTCCTATAGTGGTAGCCACACATATTAATGTGTGCCGGACAATAGTTTGTGTGAGTGTCCTATAGTGGTAGCCACACATATTAATGTGTGCCGGACAATAGTTTGTGTGAGTGTCCTTTAGTGGTAGCCACACATATTAATGTGTGCCGGACAATAGTTTGTGTGAGTGTCCTTTAGTGGTAGCCACACATATTAATGTGTGCCGGACAATAGTTTGTGTGAGTGTCCTATAGTGGTAGTCACACATATTAATGTGTGCCGGAGTGCCGGACAATAGTTTGTGTGAGTGTCCTATAGTGGTAGCCACACATATTAATGTGTGCCGGACAATAGTTTGTGTGAGTGTCCTATAGTGGTAGCAACACATATTAAAGTGTGCCGGACAATAGTTTGTGTGAGTGTGCTATAGTGGTAGCAACACATATTAAAGTGCGCCGGACAATAGTTTTTGTGAGTTTCATATAGTGGTAGCAACACATATTAATGTGTGCCGGACAATAGTTTGTGTGAGTGTCCTATAGTGGTAGCAACACATATTAATGTGTGCCGGAGTGCCGGACAATAGTTTTTGTGAGTGTCCTATAGTGGTAGCCACACATATTAATGTGTGCCGCACAATAGTTCGTGTGAGTGTGCTGTGGTAGTAGCCACACGTATTCCTCATTTGCCACGAACAACATGAATTCTGCGTTATTTGAAACATTTAAGGAGATAATGTTTTTCTTTTTATCAAACGAGACAGAACAGGCTAGGCTTGTAACAAGAAGAGAAAATGTGTACAAAGCTAAAACACACTATGCCGTCAATATTAACCTTGTTAACACACTCTCCCTTAAAGTGTACGTTGTTAACAATCACAACCTTGTTTTACCGCAACACCATTAACATTGTAGACATTGTTATAACAATATGAACATGCCCAGAGATTGGTCAATATTTAAAAAAAAAACAAGTCTGAATGTAGAGAGCCGGCCGATATAAACAATCATAAACATTTCACTTTCTAGTCACAAGGGAACTTTCGGTTCAATACCTTCACTCTTAAACATTTCACATTGCGGTCAATATTGACTATATTAACGTTGACATGTGGTTAATGTTTACAATTTTGACAATCAATATACGTCAATATTCATTTCACATTTCAGATAACAAGCAAAAAAAAAATGCTATTATTGTTTTTTCCTCCTCCCCCTTCTTTTCTTAGTCCGAAAATATTCTCCCCATCGAGTAAGGACTCTATTAGGTCTGGGACTTGTCCGGCCGATCAACAGGACTTTTCGGACTTAAGGGGCTAATTAATTAGCCAGTCCAGGGTTTCTTAAGGCGCTTAGCTTATGAGGGAGTGGGAGGAAAGGGGATGGACGGACTTCAGTTTTGGACATTGGAGGAAAGACGGTTTCTATCTGTCTGAGTCTCTCTTTTTTTTTTTGGTATAGATTTGTGGAAATAGTTGCGTCTCGTTAAGATACGGTAAAAAAAAGAACGTTACTAGGCACATGGGCATCAACGGACACACACACACACACACGCACACACACACACACACACATATATATATATATATATATATATATATATATTGATTATGTATCGGTCCCTTTAGGGGGCCCATTCGAAGGGGACCTAAAACCAATATTGAGCACCCTTTGTGATTTGAGATGGCCTCTCATCTCAAGTGTCTAACACCACACTACTAGAGGTCGACGGATGGTCTTGTGGTATAGCGCTCGAATGCCAACCAGAGGGTCACTGGTTCGATCTTCGGTGAGGACCAATGGATATTTCAGGGCATGGATAAACTACCTGCCTCCACGGCGCTTGCACTATCCGATATGGTGGGGGATTGAAAAAAAATAACTTCCCATTAGTGCTTTACAGGATCTAAGTGATTTCATCTCATTCCTACAGGGGGATTCACACACACACACACACACACACACACACACACACACACACTAATAGAGGCAATATTTATTTTGTCTATCAATACACTCATCATTTAATTAACGGAAACTGGCATTAAAATTAGTGGAGCAATCTAAAGCTGCCAAAAAGAACAGTGTTTGTTTATTTTTGATTCGTTGGTGCAGACCTTTTGATTTGCAACAATGAGGAGGTTGCCGATTAAAAACTCAATACAAAAAGTAAGGTTGTTAAGACATTTGACTTGCAACTCTGTGAAAATAGCGACTTTCAACCTCTTTCCATATGGGAAACTACAGCCAATCAGACCTTTTTATTTATTAGAAAATAAAGTCGCATATTTTAACTGATCCATTAGGGGAAATAAAACCATGACCTGCCGAGTCAAAAAATCAATAAGGGATGTCAGTTCATGATAGAATGCCAGGACATAATGTCTCAGTGTGTCAATCATGACAAGCATCCAGACCACCCATGTCAGGTCATGTCTTGCCCCAATCATGTCTTGATCATGTCTCTTAAATTAACAGCTTTGCAAAGCGTCATGTGATCTAGGTCAAAGATATATTCTTCTAAATCGCACCCTACCAGTGCCTTACTCAGAGCAGAACACCGAACGTTTTTTTTTTAATTTGTCAGACTAAGTAAAGTTAAAAAAAAATAGTACTATACGAAACAAAACATTTTTGTTATTGTTTGTCGGTTTAAAATAAAATCATAACGGTACCTAGTTATCTGACATTTAAATAGTTTACATGAAGTATTAAAAATAAATTATTATACAATTATTATTATTATAATTATTACTATAAATTATAACAAGAAACATGTCAGCAGCACGCCTCAGAAAAAAAAGGAAGGGGTATGTATATTTTTTTTGTTGAAGCAGCTAGAATGGTCAATGAGTACGTCTCAAGACTATTTACCTCTGTCAACTGAGAGTACACGATACTTTCCCACTCTTATAGGGCTACAATTTTTAAACGCACCCAGCCCTCTTCCCCGGACAGTGTTCTCTATAAAAAAGAAACGCCCATTTCAAATTAAAACTCTATGGACCTGCTTAAATTTGAGAATGTAAGCCCCGATCCAAGTGATGGAGAGTAAGTGTTCGAGTCTCACTGAAATACCACCTTGACCTCCAAATCGTCTCTAGTGCTATCGTGTATGTGTGTGTGTGTGTGTGTGTGAGATTTTCCGGTAAGGATAAGATAAAAATCTCTTAGATCTACAAATAGGACGGTTTTTTGCAGTGCCCTTCTTTCATCCCCACCATAGTCGATAACGCAATGGCCATGGAGGAGCCACGGGAGATATAGCGGAGACCTGAAATATACATTGGTCCTCGCCGAAGATCGAACCAGGGTCAACAGTCGAGCGCTTTGCTACACGAACGGCCATCAGTCCACCTAGGGGTATGGCTATTCTATCCTGCACGATATCGGGGAAGTGTTACAGGACATGAATTGATTGTCCCCCCCCCCAAAAAAAAAATAATAATTATAGAGCTGTGGTTATGCCGAGATAAACCAGTACAACCGACTATAAGCTGACCAAATGGCCATCTTAACAGTATTTAATTTCTCTTAAAACTATTGCAAATTAAAAAAAAAAAAATTGTGCTAACTACGGCCCCTGTAATTATCAATGCAAGTTTCTGTCCCGTTCCCTCCTCTCTCTCTCCCCCCCTCCCACCTTTTCATAGAGACTTAAGACATACCCTAATGCTTACTTACGGATTCGTTTTAAAATGACGTCACTCCATTATCAGACCAAGAGTGACGCAGCATGTCAACATTCGGACCACGTGACAAGGTTGTTTTTTTTTGTGTGAAATGGTCAAAATCATAGCGAAGCGGCGACACAGACCAATGAACTAACATCTTGGCGGATAGGGAAGAATGGGCAATGCCACTTAAACCTACCTTGGCATGTCTAAGTGGGTTAAGTTATAGTCAGAATTATTGGTATTATTAATAAGGACCCTAATCAACTTCCACTTCAATTTTTTTTTATATGATGAGATGATGTGTCGCTAACCATGTTCATCTTTTTATAAAACTTATGGAGTACACTTACTATCCAATCATCCTCTGTTGTCTGAGAGGGCTAAAAAGAAATTTGCAACGAAAACTACCACTAGACATATACGAGGGATCGGGCTAATGGGGGGGGGGGGGGGCAAAGGTGGTGGTGGAAGTGGTTGGGGAGGGGGGGGGTGATCTCTCTCTGAATTTACTTGGATATACTCACTACATATAGGCTGCCCCCGGGCATTTACCACCATTAACATCAACGATTGCCCCCTTCACATATTATTACGTCCTCCATTCCTTGCTTCCCATCTCCACCTTCTCCCCACAACCCATCTCAAGATGACGTCGAAGATCTGCCTCAGTTGCTGCGATACGGGAATTCCCGATATGCATTTATCTATTTAAACGTTTTTTTTTTGTCGGATTTCGCCCGGAGTGGAAGCGTTATTTGTTGATATAGTAGTACAGGTTTTGTTATTATCGCTGTTCTTGATGTTGCAAAAAAAAAAACATAGGTAGTTTATACAGAATTTGCAAACAACAGTAATCATATATCAGCGAAATCAACAGCACGTGAGTAGAAAAAAAAATAATAAACAACAACAGCTGGTCATCGATCTTATTATGAAAATTCATGCAGTGATTCTCAAGCTTACAGACTCATGCAGACCTACCCCCCCCCCCTTTCTCTTTGAATCTCTTCATAACGTGGGCCTTCACCATGCGGCACCATGGGCCCCCTGAACCATTGAATCTCTTCATAACGTGGGCCATCACCATGCGGCACCATGGGCCCCCTGAACCATTGAATCTCTTCATAACGTGGGCTATCACCATGCGGCACCATGGGCCCCCTGAACCATTGAATCTCTTCATAACGTGGGCCATCACCATGGGCCCCCTGATTCATTGAAGTAAACAGAGATTAGATGAAAAGTTACACGTTTTATTTGTATTTTTGTTATTTCATAAATTGACCGTTTTGACCCCAGGAGCTTATGTGCAAGGGGAGGGTCTGATTCGAAACAAGCTGGGAACCTCTGCCTTAGTGTATTCTTGGCATATGATGGAATGAGACATTTTTTTTTGTTTTAAATCTTATGTTTATCCAAGCGGAAACAAAAACTAAACAAAGAACGCTAGTGCCCTTGTCTTTTTGTTCATTTGATAATTCAAATATTTGATCCGCCGACTTTTGCTGTCAGTTCTTTTTATTTTTGTGCCATTAACTAATGGGATGTATCATACTTCAAAACAATGGCTTTTGCCCGGGTGGGGGTGGGGGAGGGGCGGAGATCGACGTGTGTGAAAACTTAAATGTATTATATTCATACATGAGATCTTTTGCATTGGTATTGGAAGGGTATGCCCTTTTTCTGTCTTGTATAAATTACCCATTCATCTATGAGATTAATTTTAAAGTTTAACTGACGAATTAATCCGTCTTTTAAGTTTTGCATGAAGTGTATACATTCCTGTGTACATACTATGAAGTAACTAATAAATCTATGTATATGTCTGCAGACCCGCCGAGACGGGTGGGGGGGCAGGGTGGGGTAATGCCCAGGGGGCCGGCGAGTTTTAGGGCCCCGGACTTAGCTGGCCAATCAACTTTTGAAAATATTATTATCAGCACGGGGGGGCCGTGACAGCCCTGCCCAGGGGCCCGAAATTTCTGTCGGCGGGCCTGTGTGTGTGTCAAACACAATGTGAGCATGTAAACTCTGTTAAACAATTCACGGTGGTCAGCATGAAATGAATATCTGCAAACAGACATGGGGAGAATTAAAATAAGGCCTCCCTAAACAGACTGCGCTGGAGAATGGTTGCAGAGGCCCTTTGCTCTGCAAGGAGTTTAATGCATTATGTCAAGTCAAAGATGATGAAAAGGAAATGATGTGGCTAATACCTTGCGTAGGAATATTGTGTATATCTGCGTAGGGGAAGGTGGGGGGATTCCCCGTGCGCACACGTGATTCATTAAGTAGGGTCTATATACTGTTCTGTGACGGATATAAGTTAACATTTTCTTCCAAATTTGCACAACACAAATATCTTGTACCGAGCAGAGGAAGGCTGGGTGTAGGGTGTGAGGGGGCAGTGTATGAGTTACCACGGGAATGTTGTGGCTTTATAGGAATTACAAGGGAATGATGTGGCCATACAGGAACTACAAGGGAATGATGTGGCCATATAGGAACTACAAGGGAATGATGTGGCCAAATAAGAACTACAAAGGAATGATGTGGCTTTATAGGAACTACAAGAGAATAGTGTGTCTTTATAGGAACTACAAGGGAATATTGTGGCTTTATAGGAACTACAAGTGAGTGATGTGGGGCTTTATATAAATAAAACAATACCCAGACGTCTATGGTTTTTCAAACGAAAATGGCCCCGTGTTATATATCCCTACAAAAGTATAATACTGCAGTTTAAACTAGTTACAAGAAGAAGACAATGTCTGTTGTATTTTATTTTATTCACTTTAAAGGTAGTAAAAATAAAACCTATCAACTGTAACAGAAATAAAAAATATTGAACGCTTTCGCAAATGCTCAATGTTAACATTGTTACTGTAACACCAAAAGTGTCTGCGATAGAAAAACTCAACTCATCTCCCCCCCTCTCCCCCCCCCACCCGCCACGCCTGCTTACCAAGCTCACCTTCCCCCCAGTTCAGTGATTTCTACACACAAAAAAAAGAAGAAAAAAATATAAAGTCAATCCTGCAATTAAATCAATTATCTTCCATTTGTCTACTGTTATTATGAACTATCGATTTGTTATAGATGGTGGTTACGTGTTACAAGTGACAGTTATAGTCTGTGTATGAATTATACCATTTTACAATATTGTTATTATTGATAATTATCTATCTGTTAAAATGAGTTGGTCGAGTATATTTATAAAATTGTCTGATAATTATAAAAATAAATGCATTTCTCCAAAGTGCCTTAGAGTACTAAGAGTTAAAAACAAAATTTTTTTTTATTGCTGGTAACTGGAGCGAAATGAAATTCTGCTGAATTACTACGTGTTTAACATGTATGTATTCTATTACAAAATGATTTGATCTAAATATATACGAAATACTCGAAGAGTACTTATTATTAAAATGATATAATTATCTTGCAATATGTAATTAGCCACTAAATGTGTTCGTCGAACACACACACACACACACATACACACACACACTATATATATATATATATATATATATATATATATATATCCGTGTATGTTATTATACAGATCTATTTAACTAATTAAAGAAACCTATCCCTTGTTTTATCACTACTGCGGAATATTGTCAGGGATTAAGCGTGAGTATTGCCGATGATATTAATAGAAAATGCTATGTAATGGTAATGTTTTTATAATGAATGCAATTAACAGAATCATTCACAAATTTAAATATATATTACTTTCATATATATATATATATATATATATATATATATATATATATATATGTTCGTTTGTGCATTGTATATAGCATACAAAAATCGATACATTTTTCTGTAAGAGCTATGACCGGCAACACTCATGCTTCGTACCTGTCTACTGCATAGGTTGTTGGCTTGTAACTCAAGCCAGTATGATGCACTTCAATAGCTCGAATGACATCGAACGATTTGAGCCAATCACGTTTTACGATCTCACTGAGTAAATTATTGAAATATAACAAATGAATTTCACTGAACTCACAGCGTTAAACTGGGATCAATGACGTTCATTATACTACAACTTATACCAAAAGAAATTAACCTGTAATGCATCTTGATAAAATTTGTTACTAGAAATTTAGTTTCAATTTTCAACCGTGCTCTCTCTCTCTCACTCCCCCCCCCCTCTGTCCCACATTAACAAAACATGAACCAAACTCTTCCCCCATACCACCACCCCCCTCCACCACTCATTCCGATAACTGACATCATTGTCAACTCAAAGTATTTTATGCCAGCAGGATAGTTGGAAAGGAAATAGACTTTCCGCCATGCTTAAAAAAAAAGAAAAACAAAAAGAAATGATGAATTATTCAGACTTCTCATTACAGTAACTTTTAACAAAAGAAAATAAAAAAAAATCAGTTATTTTGTCAGACGTAGAACTTTTCACACAGAAAATATGAATGTAATGAACTAAGCGAATTGAATACATAGCCCTTTGATAACTCTCACAATGCAAAATATATGGGCCTATTGTCGTAGTGCTCAGTTGCTTCCCTTTCCTCCCATTTCTTGTGATCGTAATTATGCGTGCAGATATGACCTTTTTATTAATTTTTTTTAAATTTTGTGGGGTAGGTATGATTGAAAAAAAATGGAGATACATATGACATTAGTTGGTGAGCAAATGAAGGGTTTAAACTTCGGAGACACTCACGACGTCAGACGTGTGCTCTATAGATGTACCACTTATTCTCACGTGATTCAAAAAAATGTTCGCTAAATGCTGACTATAAGATTGATAGAATGACATAATGGCAGGATGACTGAATGACACAATGATTGAATGGCAGGACGGGTTAATGACAGAATGACATAATGGCAGGATGACTGAATGACACAATGATTGAATGGCAGGACGGATTAATGACAGAATGACATAATGGCAGGATGACTGAATGACACAATGATTGAATGGCAGGACGGGTTAATGACAGAATGACATAATGGCAGGATGACTGAATGACACAATGATTTAACGGCAGGACGGGTTAATGACAGAATGACAGAACAAGTTAAAGACTGAATGGCTGAATGACTGAATAAATTGATGAATGGATTTCCGAAAAACAGACTGGCCAAATGACCGAATGACAGAATTATAAATGAATATTATTGACATAACGGTGAACGAATATATGAAAGGAAGACATACATGTCGTTACCGTATAACATAATGAGACAATAACAGATTTACTGACTTTCCTTTTGACTGAATAACTGTTTTACCCTTCATTCAATTTATATTCATTTAAATGTTTGATTTGTAGTACTTACTGCATGAGTCATCGTAATCACAATCCACGTGGCCATACTAAGCAGTGACGACAGTCATCATCATATTGCCATAAACGTCGGTGATAAATGTTGGACATCAATGGGTGGACAATAATGTTGTACAGCTAAAATATCGCTCGGAAAATATTTTTTGTTTCTTTTTTTATCAATTTATTTTTTTTTCAGCAAGAAAAAAAAAAAGAAATGTATTCGTTGAGTAACACAACTTGAAACAGTTTCGCTCTGCTCTCATTTAAGCCATAAATTTAATCCTAGCTTGTAATTCCCCCCCCCCCTCTAGTTCTCCATCGCTACTCATCAATATAAATAGATTATAATAAACTAAAACAAAATTTGATGGTTACAGAGTGAGCTCGATGCAAAGATACTGTACTCAAAAATTCAGAAAAAAAACCTTTCACATTTGGTGCAAAGCCAATCTTAGGTATGAGGGGGGAGGGGCGGTGGAGGGCGTGGACCCCCATTTAAAGACTTCCAACGGTTTTAAGGTGACCTAAAGTAAAAAAAAAAGTACCTGTTTGGTAATTCTTAGCTTCAGATTTAATACGAAGTAATTACTTGTTAGGACCTTTTCGCACACACCTTGTTTGAGAATGATAGAACAAAATCTTTCTTTGGAGAAACACTTGAGTCGGAGTTATGGTTTGATG
This sequence comes from Bulinus truncatus, assembly GCA_021962125.1. Taxonomy (NCBI): domain Eukaryota; kingdom Metazoa; phylum Mollusca; class Gastropoda; family Planorbidae; genus Bulinus; species Bulinus truncatus. Next base: position 9,111,201 of record JAGDYQ010000021.1, read on the forward strand.
AATCTCTAATGGGGGACAAGACATTGAGGAGCTAAATGTCTTCTATCAGAGGTCCTGTCTTTTAAGCTGTGGATAGTTCAGGGAGTTGATAGAGTGAAATTAACGACTTAAAATCTGAAATTAGTATAGATGTGTGTCTCATGTGCAGTGGAGTATCAATGCGGGAATTCTATCTATCTATCTATCTATCAATCTATCTATCTATCTATCTATCTATCTATCTATCTATCTATCTATCTATCTATCTATCTATCTATCTATCTATCTATCTATCTATCTATCTATCTATCTATCTATCTATCTATCTATCTATCTATCTATCTATCTATCTATCTATCTATCTATCTATCTATCTGACTGTCTGCCTGTCTTTCTGTCTGTTTGTCTGTTTGTCTGTCTGCCTATATGTCTATCTGTCTTTATATTTGTCTTACTGTATCCATTTATGTCGATAATTTAGAGTTACACAAATAGTCTTCTTTTCAAATTCACCAACACGTTGTTACATCACTATTCCAGACGCCTACGACAATAATTAATGTGCCAGACATACTAGTCATAGTAATTAAAAAAAAACATATTTTCGAGCATCACAAATGACATTTAAAATTGAAAATAAAAAATTTAAGTTAAAAAACTGTTTTATTTTTAACTCACTGTAATCTTCAGAGAATTGAAACGCAAGACGTAAATAATGAAACCAGGCACCATTCAACTTATGGCGTTATGTTTATTTTACTGATGAATTTCTCTGGACACAGCTTATATATGTAGTAATCTATCGAGCATTTCGCATTGCTACCATTCACAAGCATTGATTCCAGGACTGAAAGATGTTGTCTTGATACAAAATTCCGGTCTTGCTGGTCATTTTCTTCTTCTTCTTTGTTCTCGATTTGTATGAACATGGAGGATTTCAAACGACCAGGCCTATAGTTATGATGAACTGCACGGTGGCATCCAGGTCCGTCTCGCTCCCATAAAGTTTTTGATTGAAGGAGGTCATCTGTGGCCAGAACCTGTTGCGAGCTGTGTGATGTAAAGGGCAGGATTAAAGAACATGTTCTGCATTCTCTGGAGACATCCCACATGGGCAGTCCTCACTGTTTCCAATGCCTAGCCTTCGGAACATGTGTTGTCTTAAACTGTTGTGCCCAGTTCTGAGTCTGAAGATAATATTTTGAGCTTGTCTGGGAAGATTATAATAGGGGTCGTTTTTGTCATGTTCTGGGTGGTTGTTCATCCATTTTTGTTGGATTTTTTTCCTTTATACAGCTTTTCATTTCTTCTGTATTTAGATGCGTTTTATTTTACTGGGTCAGTATATCAAATCATCAAAAAGATATAAAAAAAACCCACAAAAATGTACCGTATTTTGTTTATTAGAATGAGGGCCAAAATAAGGAGGTCTATTTTGGCCCAAGTCATCCAGAAATATTAAGGGGTCCAAAAACTAACTAACCAAAAACCTGCTGATCCCCCCTCTGTGCATCAGATTTATTAAAAATGTATACTGAGAAGCCCCAGCCCTTTAATAGTGGGGGCTCCTAGGTTGTAGAACCAATTCAGAACTGTACGAACTATACGAAGAAACAAATAAAACAGGTGGAAAAAAAAAATAGATTGAGGAGGGTAGGGCCCATAGAAAGAATGGAAAACAACAGAGGTCCAAAAACAATATAAAAGGCAACACCCAATGAGAAAAGGCCTAAAGGCAAGACCAAGGAAGCAGATGGTTAGAGGAAGTGGAGAAAGACCTTAAAGCCTTAGGAGTGAGAGAGTGGAGGAAGAAGACCATGGATCGGGAAAACTGGAAAAGATTAGACCAGGGCCCTAGTACCCTGTCTATATAAAAGGCCCCTTGTTAGAAATGCTTGTTATAATCCCCGCCCCCAATATATATATATGTATGTATGTCATTCACTGTAGTTTCTCTTAAAAAAGAAATTAGGTAATTTTATGACAGTAAAATCGTCCATATTAGTATTCTACTTTTTTTAAAATTGTTTCTTTTAATCAGATTTGAAATGTGCTTTTAAGTTATGACATATTTAACAGCCTTTGTCGGCTATTCAACTGTCATAGCTATAAGTTGGGCTGATGTCTGTTGACACTAGAGAATTGTTCGGTTAACATTTTATACATCTACCGAGTTTGGCTGATATTTGAAGGGGCTGCCACTCTGTTATGTTACAGCATGTTGGACTGATTTCAAGCTGTCCATTTTTACAAAGGTTTAGTTGTGCTGATGTGATACTTTGTGACACCCAACCCTTTGCTTGACCGGGCAACGCCCCTGCTGTATGCAATCCCCCCCACCCACGTCCCACCTTACCCACCCGACGAGGACGTGATTCTGAAACCATTACCACTAATTATCTAAACATTGTCCCCGGCGCGTCTCAACCCGGTACCCCCCTGTGTATATCAAGCTGTCGTCAGCAAAGGGAACAAGTGGGTTGGGGTATGGAGTGATGCGGGGGTTTGGGGGGGGGGGGGAGATAAGGCGTAGGGGGGAGGGAGGAAGAGGTGGATCAATTTATTTTTCACAATGTTTGTAATCGCTGAAGGGGGGAAGTTGAGAAGACGATGCCATATAATGTAGTCGATACTAAACCCACCCAGATAATCCACCCACGTGCCCATGTGTCGTTGTCATGAATACTGACATAAACATCAACACATGATGTTGAAAGTTTTTAACTTGTAGTAGATATATGTTGTTTGTCTGCGAGCTAATGGGTTAATCGCTCAAGCAATTGCAGTAATAATAAATCTTATGAGGGGGGGGGGAGTTATTAGCGAACGGATCAATCGTAACGTCTCCGCCCTATATGACAACGATACATCTGGTATCGCTCTGTAGTAATCGCTTTTAGATGCCTGTCTGTACAGCTGTGTCGATTATTTTTTTTTATTAGCCGATTGGTCAAAAAAAAAATAGTCATGCACACAAGTTGGTATTATTTAAAACCTTATGTGAACTTACTGTAAAATGCGAAAGTATATAACACCAAGTGTGAGTTCACATGAAATAGAGGTAGCATATAAAAACCTTGTGCCCATGCAAAAGGTAAAGCCAAAAAAAAATATTCGCCGCTGATTTGGAGAGGAGATGGGCGCCACCAAGTCTACAAGCCCCAACATAAAGGACGTATCAAAGCAACATCTGTTGATGTGTCCATCTGTTGATGTGTCCATCTGTTGACGTGTCCATCTGTTGATGTGTCCATCTGTTGACGTGTCCATCTGTTGACGTGTCCATCTGTTCATGTGTCCATCTGTTGACGTGTCCATCTGTTGATGTGTCCATCTGTTGATGTGTCCATCTGTTGATGTATCCATCTGTTGATGTGTCCATCTGTTGACGTGTCCATCTGTTGACGTGTCCATCTGTTGACGTGTCCATCTGTTGATGTGTCCATCTGTTGACGTGTCCATCTGTCGACGTGTCCATCTGTTGATGTGTCCATCTGTTGACGTGTCCATCTGTTGATGTGTCCATCTGTTGACGTGTCCATCTGTTGACGTGTCCATCTGTTGATGTGTCCATCTGTTGATGTGTCCATCTGTTGACGTGTCCATCTGTTGACGTGTCCATCTGTTGATGTTTCCATCTGTTGATGTGTCCATCTGTTGACGTGTCCATCTGTTGACGTGTCCATCTGTTGACGTGTCCATCTGTTCATGTGTCCATCTGTTGACGTGTCCATCTGTTGACGTGTCCATCTGTTCATGTGTCCATTCGTTCCCCCAAAGACCACATCGGTTAAGGGAATTAAAAAAAAATATCAATACGTATATAAGCAATATATCATTTTGTAAAAAAAAAAAAAACCTATAGTACATATGCGAATTACGATCAAAACACCAGCTTTTTACAGAGGCTTGGAATTGTTCACATCAGTGAGTCATCCCCTGGTTACCCCTATTTACCAGCGAGAATGCAATTCCTCATGTTTGCATTGATGCAGACACGCCCACTACGAGATGATTGCGACTTTTCCCCAAATCCCTTCTCTCACCCATTTCTTAATACAAACAACTTCTAACATCCGTGGGTGATCTAAGCATTACTGATAAAAGCTTGTTGGGGCATAGCACGAGTGTGTTGTGCAAGGACTAGATCAGTAACTGCAGTATATATCACCAAAACAGCCGTATATGGGGGGCCCCGCCAGAGTCGGGGATTAGATCGTCGCCCTACCCGGCCACATCTAAGGTCTCTGCTGCAAAATTCCTAACATTCACGCAAAGTCAATAAGACAATTCATCTCAAAAAGACAATTTTACATCAGTCCAACAAGAGAATTTTACATTAGCTCAGCAAGAGCTTTGTACCAAACTTTTAACTACTAAATAAAAAAAGTAACTTAAGAACCACAAATCTATAAGCTCAAGTTTTTGTCAAATATTTAAAGTTGTCTGCCCGCTGGGGATACAAGGGACTGGTCTCCTGCCAGGCAGATAAAGACGAAACTGACCACAGCTAGACAGGTCATTTTTTTTACCCAGACGGGCAATTGTTATCTCCTTGTTTTTGGCTGAAAAATTGTCTTTAAGTTTTTGTATGTCCTCCAATCTGGGTTTTTTTTTAAGTTTTATTATTTTTTTCTATAATTTTGTTTAAACTGTCAAATTTACAACTTAATTTAAAACCAAGAAGCTATACATTTATCACTAATTTAAATAAAAAAGAAATAAAAAGTTAATTAGTTTCTTCTAATTTTCAATCTTCAGTCGACCAGATGGTCCCGGGTTCGATGTCCGATGAGAACCACTGGATTTTTCATGTCATGGTGAACGGTTTCCCCCCCCCCCCCCCCTATGTCTCCCGTGGTGCCTCCGTTTCCCTTTCACTAACGGCATATAGCGGGTGTGAAGGGATGCCACTACACAAATATCCCCACTAGTGGCTTATAGGCCCTTAACTTCCAGGAAATTTATGAATATGAAGAAAACAGAAATCAATCTTAACGAAGAGCAATAAACAAACGGAAGTTTTTTCTATGGCAGACTAGGCAAATGTTTTTTTATTATAGAAAATCTGTGGGCGGCAAAAAAAAAATAATTTCGCCATGCAACTGTGGACATACAATTTAAATTTTGTGTGCGTGACATATGTTTATGATCATCAGATAAAATTGTATCAGTACAATGACATTTAAAGCGTTGACTTTCCTTCTAAAACTATGCTAGGCGTACTCTGTGTAATCTCTAATCAAAATGCTTCTCATTAAATATATATATATATCTACACCACTGCTGTGAAGATAATCTCTACTCTAAATTCTTCTGTATAAAAATGTATCAACTCCAACTACTGTCAAGATAATCTCTACTCTAAATTCTTCTCTATAAAAATGTATCTACACCACTGTTGTCAAGTCGATCGTTAGTTACACTGTAACATTTTACTGTAACATTTTTTTCTTTTTTTTTTCCATTTTATTTCTACCAGTCACTCCTTTTCATTTAACTGTATAATTCTTTCTTCGTTGACTTCAATCGCTATTCATTCCTATTGTTTTCATTTGTCCAGGTTTTTCGCTTCAGTTGACTACAATAAGAAATCGATTACTTTCGAATATATTGTTTAGATACCGCTATCGTGTGACATTAAAAAAAAAGATGTGTGTGTGTGTGTGTGTATATATGTGTAAAAGATGGATCGATACCTATTATTCAGTAAAAAAAAAGTCACGGTAATCGATACCGACCAATAACCCTCAACATGTAAAAACCCTCGACATTTGCCTGATAATTTTTTTTTACTATTATTTTAACCAACCATTATTCTCAGCCAGGTCGAGGCGATTAGTTGACTTGACTCTCCATCTCATGAATGTAGATTAAATCTAGTATTTAAAAATGTCATTGTTTTGTCTTCATTGTTTTAACCTTGCTGCCTCGTTGTGTGTAGACGGTCGTTCTCTATTTGAAATAGAGGTTTAGCTTGGGCTAAGGTTAGGGTTAGCTGTTAGGGTCAGCTGTTAGGGTTAGCTGTTAGGGTTAGCTGTTAGGGTAAGCTGTTAGGGTTAGCTGTTAGGGTTAGCTGTTAGGGTTTAGCTGTTAGGGTTTAGCTGTTAGGGTTAGCTGTTAGGGTTTAGCTGTTAGGGTTGGCTGTTAGGGTTAGCTGTTAGGGTTGGCTGTTAGGGCTGGGTCCGTTAACAAACCAGTTTAAAAACAGAATATAAAGTCAGACAAACGTAATTCATAACTCTCAGTGTTACTTTTTGCTGGTTATCTGGAATGTTGTATTTATTTAAACATATCAGAAGAGAATCTAAATGAATTTACTTCAACTATTTTTTTGACCCTTTCACCAAAGGTTTTTTTTCCTCCTAATATTCGAAATAAAGAACAGTATTTAGTGCTATATTTGTAGCTCAAAACTAGAATATTACATGTACAATAAAAACCAATAAAATTCCACTCCTAAAAAACGTTAAAGCCACGCAACAAAAAGCAGCGAACAAAGCTGCAGTAGAAATATTCAATTATGCTACACATCCAGTGCAACTGTGAAATCATTCGGAAAGAGTTCATTCACGTCATAAGTCAGCAGACGAGACCAATAACAAGAAATTCTTAAATTTTTACACTACGCTGCTTTCTCCCCTTCCCACAAGACTTTGAAAATTTATTATGAAATTAATAGTCTGCACAGCAGACGAAACTGTAACGGAAAAGACACAAAGCAAAAGATTTAAAATAAGGGATATATATTTGTATAATTTTCCGATCCTCGAAAAACAAACACAAAAAATATAAACTTCTAATGGGAAAACCCGTTCAGTTCGCACCAACATTCAAATCAACTTTGTTTGTTTTAATGGGAATCTTTAGTATTAAATCCAAGACTAATGTTTTTGGTTTATTTATATCAACCACATTTTTTTATATTAGAGAATTTAGAATGTCTGATTGAAAATATACATCAATACAACAACAAAAGTTTCATTGAGTACCTGGAAAGTACAGGTCATTTGACAAGAAGTTGAGTACAGCCAGCATTGCCATACAAATACAATAATATCTATAGCAGCTAAAATTGAATTATATGCTGATCCTCTCTGTCACTCTGATGCAAGATTGCCAACTATTTTCTTGAAGAATTATCCATAGAACATATGCAAAATATATACTTTATACTAAATACTTAGCAAATTATCGACTTTTTTATATCTCAATGCCAAATAAATTTAATAAAAAAAAAAAAAACAATGTTGGGCTACCAACTTGTAAATATTTTAGCTTTTTGCTTTTTTTCATAGTCAGTACAAAAAAAAAAAAATATTTCCACGCAATTAAACATTTTATTGTTATAATCAGCACTTTATTTCGACAAAAATATATAATTGAATAATATTTCATTTCATACATAAACCATTTCATTAAATTTTACTAAAAGACTTTAGACGATCACACATAGATGACGATCATCGAACGAAACAAAGTCCGGCCATGATAAAATAAACAAAAAAATCACATCTATAATGCAACACACCCACCAAGAACATGCACACGTTGCCATGGCTACCGTGACATCAGAACAAAACAAAATCTTAGTGTTATTGGGGGCAAACTATAAACGTCATAGCAATGGAAGCTTTTGTTTAAGGCGCTCGCTGTCTTTACGCTTTCAAGACGTGACCGGATACCGTCAATAGCCGAGTGTAAATGAAAGAACAAGTATCATTTGACATGGGTGGTGGGGGGGGGGGAATTAACCGAAACGAGTCTGTAAAACCGATCACTCTGCCACTTCCATTGTTTCATTTTTTTTTCTTTCTTTTAACATACAATAAAATAACGGTGTATTATAAATGATGAAGTAATATTACGTCAATTTAACTTGGCCGTTCATTAACTATTCAAGAGAATGGTTTAGGAGAGAATAGTTCATAGCAGGGGGGGGGGGGGTTAACAATGTGTAGTTGTGTGACAAGGGTTATGTACCTTTTGAACTTAATTTTCTGTTTCTCTGTGTGAAGTGATAGCGGGCGTAGATGGAAACAGGTGCATGCAAATATCTATCTATCTATCTATCTATCTATCTATCTATCTATCTATCTATCTATCTATCTATCTATCTATCTATCTATCTATCTATCTATCTATCTATCTATCTATCTATCTATCTATCTATCTATCTATCTATCTATCTGTCTGTCTGTCTGTCTGTCTGTCTGTCTGTCTGTCTATCTATCTGTCTGTCTGTCTGGGGTTCTCAATAAGAGTTTGGTGAGGAGGGGAACCACAGAGTAAGGGATACTTCCCCATCATGCTGGAAATTAGTGAACGCCATTAAGAATTAAACTCCTGACAATACCATTCAAATCAGGATCACCACACCCTGGCCAAAATAATTACACCATTTTTTTGCCACAGGAATTTATTAAAAGATTATCTGAGGAAAAGAAAAACGATGCCCTAGAAATAACTGTGCACGAAGCCTATCACAGAGTTCGGCCGATTATTATTGTTACCAATAAAGAAAAGAATTGAAACCTGACATTGAATTAGTTAAACGTAAGAATTCACAGAATTTAATGTTTGGTAAAAAAAAAATAACAATACCAACAATTTTAACACAAGATTTTCCTAACAGAAAAGTTCATTTTAGCAAAGTCTTATATCATGCATATTATATTGTGACAACTAACTATATGTATATTCTGTGGGCTACTGTGTACTTCAAAAATCGAATATATGTTCTGTGGGCTACTGTGTACATCAACAATCAAACATACATTCTGTGGGCCACTGTCTACTTCAAAAGTCGAATATATGTTCTGTGGGCTACTGTGTACATCAACAATCAAACATACATTCTGTGGGCTAACTACGGCTGTATTTGTGTTCCTAAACAGACAGCACCTAATTTTCCACAAAAAGGGAGCGGTATTTTCACCAAATTAATATTTTTCTCTCACGGTGTATGGTCGGCATGATTAAATTCCACCCCCGGCCCCACCCGCGGGAGCTATGACAGCTAGTTACGTCACTGAGTAGTAAGTATAATTAAAAGAAGACGCAGCGCGATCAAATTGAACACGATTTGGCAAATGAACGTCGTGAAAAGATTGAAACGATCTGACTCAACGTGAGCACCACTTAACTCAACGAAGAGTCCCACATGTAGCTCTCAGAGCCATATCGGGCCACTGTTGTCATAGAGCAAAAAAAAAAAAATCATTTATCAAATCTCAAATCGAATGTTGTTATGAAATTTATAAAAAAAAAAATACAAAAATTTCGTCTCGAAAGTTTTTGCAAAGTTTATATATATATAAAAAAAAACACAGAATAATTCATCCATCTAATGCATTTCAGAAATAATAAGTAGAATGAATAAATATCGGGCTGTGACATTTTGTTTAACGTGTCATGACCCCTACAGTTGAAATAGAGGGTGGTGGCAGCGAAAGTGTGTTGAGTACTATCTCGGCATGGCTCTGCGACCTGCTATTCACGGGCCCCCCGATGTTTGATCGACCGGGAAGGCTGAATGGTATCGTTTGTTGTCTTTGCTGTCAAAGGTTTTAAATGTTTGCAATCAAAAGTATCGATCCAGTGCCTGCTAAGATTGGGAACGAATACTTTTTTTTTAAACTTTAAGGTATCTCGATACGAAGATAGATGCAGTGGCGTAACAAGGTTGGTGGTACACATTAGAGGGTGGGGTATCTCTTGCACAACTTTAAAGAAGAGCGTCGTAAGTTGGACTAAAACAATATCCATGAATAGGGTTTTAAGCAGAGCCGTATTGGAGGGCACTATGCAAGAGACGTCCCTAGATATTTGAGGGCACTATCCAAGAGACGTTCCTAGATATTTGAGGGCACTATGCAAGAGCCGTCTTTAGATATTTGAGGGCACTATGCCAGAGACGTCCCTAGATATTTAAGGTCACTATGCAATAGCCATCGAGAGATGTACCATTCAGGGCCATCTTAGTTTCAGATTTAATATGAAATAATAATTAAAAGGGCACCTATTGCTGTGTGGGTGCCGAATGAGACATATTATTTTTCTATTAAGGTTTTGAAAGGATGTGACACAAATACGTGACATCATTAAGTATCACAAAGTCAACATAGCGCAACTGGAGAGACATCAACAAGTTAAAATGTACACACACACAAAAAACGTTCAGTTCACATGCCTGCTTTTTTTTTCTTTCTAATTTTTTTCTCCCTATTTTTAACGTCATGTATATTTGCGTAGGTAGATATCTTTTTTATTTACTAGCTGCCTTCATATACATTATGACCTTCTTAAACTAAATGATTTTCATCTATTTTTAAACTGAAGTTTTCGTTCAATATTTTTTCTTTTTTTTTTTTTAAAACGTAAAGCATCCATTTCGTAAGATTGTTTTATGCAGTATTATGATAGTACTATCTGTGACTGAAACTTCATGACTTAGTGGTCTTGAGGATGTGGTCTTATATGATTAACTTAAGCAATGTATGGTATTGTTTTCTATACCTTGCTAAAGTTGTCTTTATGTGGACTCAGTGGCGTAGCCAGCTTAACTAGCGCCCGGGGCACAATACCTTTTTAGCGCCCCCCCCCGTTTGATAACCATATAATATTATCTGTAAAATAAAAAAAAATTGGCGCCCTTTTGTGAGTAACGCCCGGGGCATGATGCCCCACTCCTGTCCCCCCCACTACGCCACTGGGTTGATTTAAATTTAAAACAACATTGACCTAAAGGGCTGTAACCTCAGTTTCGTCAAAGAATTTCGTGGACTGAGAACTGTCATAGGGAAGATTCAAATTGCAGTAGGGTACGGCGAATCATCATAATCGATATTAACTCGACAACAGTCTATCAATTCCATTCTATGGACCCCAATCTATCGACTCAATTCTATGGACCCCAATCTATCGACTCCAATCTATCGACCCCAATCTAGCGACTCCAATCTATCGACCCCAATCTAGCGACTCCAATCTAGCGACTCCAATCAATCGACTCCAATGTATCCTTTTTCGAGCCTTTCTTAAGTCTGTTGTTTTCATATCAATGAATATGAGTCAAACAGAAATCGAAAGAGTTAAGAAGAATCGGTAATGTTAAGAAGATCTATATAAAATCAACAACAGCAAATGGACATGGTCCAATAACGAATTGTGGCTCATAAAAATCACATGCAGATTGTAATTTTAGAGCCACTGACTACCCAAATCTTTAAATTTTTCATACGAACTACGTAAACACGATAAGGATTGCTTAAGATATTTGTCCAGTAAAATATATTGTTATTCTTAAGACATACATCATATCAGTATATATATATATATATATATATATATATATATATATATATATATATATATATATATATATATTATGTGTGTGTATGTGTGTGGTGTATGTGGCCAGACACGTATAATTTCTTGTCTGACCCTCCCTAGGGATTCGTTTCCTTTTGACATTTACATTTGATCTGGTATGACGAGAAGTGTTTTGTGATATTCGTTTAAAACTATGAATTCTTTGTACATAAATCACGCCTCTTAACACTGACGTCAGAGTAGTTTGACGTTCTCTAACATGGCGGTCGACCTTATAGGTTTTACCATGTAATAGCCTTCGCGTGACATCGGTATCGTTTTATTTTCATACTCTTCACTAATTCAATTTTGTTTTGGTTCAAAACATTTCATCAAAGCTGATTCTTCATTTCAATTTTCTATTTCTATTGGTTCCGTGATTTATCATCTCTTTTTCTTTCCTTTGATCGTTAAAATCGTTATTAATATATATATATATTTTTTTGAATTTTATTTTTGGTTCTTTCAGCCTTTATTTTAAGAGTTGGTAGAAATTTAACGATTGAGATTCTTTGGGAGGAAGAGGTGGTCTTAGATATAGTCGGCGCAAAGAGCGAGTGTCATTTACGTGGGGGTTGGGGGGGGGGGCTAGGACGAGTGACATAAGTTGGGGTCCAGACCCTAGAGTAGGTTGAGTGACATAAGTTGGGGTCCAGACCCTAGAGTAGGTTGAGTGACATAAGTTGGGGTCCAGACCCTAGAGTAGGTTGAGTGACATAAGTTGGGGTCCAGACCCTAGAGTAGGTTGAGTGACATAAGTTGGGGTCCAGACCCTAGAGTAGGTTGAGTGACATAAGTTGGGGTCCAGACCCTAGAGTAGGTTGAGTGACATAAGTTGGGGTCCAGACCCTAGAGTAGGTTGAGTGACATAAGTTGGGGTCCAGACCCTAGAGTAGGTTGAGTGACATAAGTTGGGGTCCAGACCCTAGAGTAGGTTGAGTGACATAAGTTGGGGTCCAGACCCTAGAGTAGGTTGAGTGACATAAGTTGGGGTCCAGACCCTAGAGTAGGTTGAGTGACATAAGTTGGGGTCCAGACCCTAGAGTAGGTTGAGTGACATAAGTTGGGGTCCAGACCCTAGAGTAGGTTGAGTGACATAAGTTGGGGTCCAGACCCTAGAGTAGGTTGAGTGACATAAGTTGGGGTCCAGACCCTAGAGTAGGTTGAGTGACATAAGTTGGGGTCCAGACCCTAGAGTAGGTTGAGTGACATAAGTTGGGGTCCAGACCCTAGAGTAGGTTGAGTGACATAAGTTGGGGTCCAGACCCTAGAGTAGGTTGAGTGACATAAGTTGGGGTCCAGACCCTAGAGTAGGTTGAGTGACATAAGTTGGGGTCCAGACCCTAGAGTAGGTTGAGTGACATAAGTTGGGGTCCAGACCCTAGAGTAGGTTGAGTGACATAAGTTGGGGTCCAGACCCTAGAGTAGGTTGAGTGACATAAGTTGGGGTCCAGACCCTAGAGTAGGTTGAGTGACATAAGTTGGGGTCCAGACCCTAGAGTAGGTTGAGTGACATAAGTTGGGGTCCAGACCCTAGAGTAGGTTGAGTGACATAAGTTGGGGTCCAGACCCTAGAGTAGGTTGAGTGACATAAGTTGGGGTCCAGACCCTAGAGTAGGTTGAGTGACATAAGTTGGGGTCCAGACCCTAGAGTAGGTTGAGTGACATAAGTTGGGGTCCAGACCCTAGAGTAGGTTGAGTGACATAAGTTGGGGTCCAGACCCTAGAGTAGGTTGAGTGACATAAGTTGGGGTCCAGACCCTAGAGTAGGTTGAGTGACATAAGTTGGGGTCCAGACCCTAGAGTAGGTTGAGTGACATAAGTTGGGGTCCAGACCCTAGACTAGGTTGAGTGACATAAGTTGGGGTCCAGACCCTAGAGTAGGTTGAGTGACATAAGTTGGGGTCCAGACCCTAGACTAGGTTGAGTGACATAAGTTGGGGTCCAGACCCTAGAGTAGGTTGAGTGACATAAGTTGGGGTCCAGACCCTAGAGTAGGTTGAGTGACATAAGTTGGGGTCCAGACCCTAGACTAGGTTGAGTGACATAAGTTGGGGTCTAGACCCTAGACTCTTGGGTGAGTGACATAAGTTGGGGTCCAGACTCTAGACTCTTGGGTGAGTGACATAAGTTGGGGTCTAGAGCCTAGACTCTTGGGTGAGTGACATAAGTTGGGGTCCAGACCCTAGACTAGGTTGAGTGACATAAGTTGGGGTCTAGACCCTAGACTCTTGGGTGAGTGACATAAGTTGGGGTCCAGACTCTAGACTCTTGGGTGAGTGACATAAGTTGGGGTCTAGAGCCTAGACTCTTGGGTGAGTGACATAAGTTGGGGTCCAGACTCTAGACTCTTGGGTGAGTGACATAAGTTGGGGTCTAGACCCTAGACTCTAGGGTGAGTGACATAAGTTGGGGTCCAGACTCTAGACTCTTGGGTGAGTGACATAAGTTGGGGTCTAAACCCTAGACTCTAGGGTGAGTGACATAAGTTGGGGTCCAGACTCTAGACTCTTGGGTGAGTGACATAAGTTGGGGTCTAGAGCCTAGACTCTAGGGTGAGTGACATAAGTTGGGGTCCAGACTCTAGGCTCTTGGGTGAGTGACATAAGTTGGGGTCTAGACCCTAGACTCTAGGGTGAGTGACATAAGTTGGGGTCCAGACTCTAGGCTCTTGGGTGAGTGACATAAGTTGGGGTCCAGACTCTAGGCTCTTGGGTGAGTGACATAAGTTGGGGTCTAGAGCCTAGACCCTAGGGTAAGTGACATGTACGGGGGCCTAGGATGAGTAAAATTTACGAACGCCTATGCCGATATCCATGAGCAATGGCCTTGAACAAAGTCTTAAGTTTTTTTGTTTTTTTTTATAGTTTAATAACAAAAATAACAAAAAAGTCTGTCAGTGTTCCTCTACGTGTGGGTCACGAGCTCACCTGAAGTTGGCTGTCAACATTTTTTTTTAATTGCTTGATCGAAAATAAAAGCAGTTGATGAAAACTTGTCTTTCTTTAAAAGTGAGTTGAGAAAAAAAAATGAACAGGTATCTTAATCATCAGTGGAAAGCAGAGATCATTTGAGAACCACTGGTCTTCGAAGAAAGACATTAGCAACCTTTTCACGTAGCTCTATATTACAGTATTACGTAGCTTAATAGAACTTGTCGATGGTGGGTAAACTGGTGTAACTTACGTAGGTGACGGAATCTAAAATTGCCGCTTTCTTCCCGTGCCTAAAAGTTCAAAATCCTCCACAGGATGATGGCAAAGCAAGCGCCACATGGCGGGTACATCTCTCTTTCAAATCCCATTTTAATAAAATCTACAAAAATTTGAAATTTATTTGCTTTATACGACAGAATAACTAATGTTTTATAAAACATTCTATGTCCATTCAATTAAGTGTACACTCTACAATTTAAGACATTTCGCTACATTCTTTGTAACTCAATATTTGCGTCTTCTAAAAAAGAAAAAAAAAGTAGTTCTGACCGTTATAGAATTGAGGCGAACGGAAAGTTCCGTAAATTAGTTTTATTCTTCTATTTAAGGAACGGGACGTATAGCCAATGAAATGAGATCCTTCCTGACGCAAATGAATTTTTTCGTTTCCATAATGAGGCGAGTCCAACATTGCCTAACAATGGTGATAATGGTTTGATCACTTGTACGTTCAATAAGTAGGACTGAGCGACGTACTGTAAACATCTTTTCTTAATGACCTGCTGAAAGTACACACACACACACAGAAACACACACACACGCACACACACTTATATATATATAAAGGGGAAATATAGATGGGGAAGGTAGAGGATAAAATCAGGATCAGTAACTCTGACTTGACAGATACCCCTCCTACTCCTCCTCCCCCCTTCCGCCCCCACCCTTCCCATTACCCAACTGTAGGAAAAGGGGAAGTAAAAAAAAAAATCAATCAATGCTGACTTCTACAAGTATTAAGCCCCCCCCCCACCACCCCATCCCCACCTTTCCCCACGTCCCGAGCGCCACCCACTTTCTGCGACAATCCTATTTTCTGTGACAGTCTGGTAGTGTACTTAGTGCTGTGTTAAAGGGTCAGCCTAAACAATCTTGTTTTCTAAGAAAAAATATGAGAGACTATACTCGTCCTTTTCATAGAATTTTAGAACTAGTTTAAAAAAAAGAACTATTGAGAAATAAGGGGAGATAAAAAAAGAAAAACGATGTGATGAAATCAGTTGCTGGGAGAAAGAAAGTTAAACTGAGAAAATACGATGAATTTTTTTTTTATTATTATTATTATTGAAAGGTTCTTTATGTAGTGGATAACTACATCTGCCAGTTAATGTCAACATCTTCTGAGTTAAAATACGATGAGTTTTTTATTATTATTGCTGTTGAAAGGATCTTTATGTAGTGGATACCAGGGTACATCTGCCAGGTAATGTCAACATCTGCTGAGTTAAATAGGGAGATAATATACAGACATCATCGAGTGGGTGTTTGGTATTGACTCACGTCAACAGTTTATAATATAGACTTCAGACTGACACACGCGCAGTAACGTCGCGATCTGTCTATGGCTCTTGAAGTAAATTGACTTTTAAGTCAGGAAATAACAAAACGTACACTATGTCGTCTTTCCCGATGTATACGACAGTTGAATCTACAATTCACGGCGGTTCTCACAGTGGGTTGAATCACATGACGCTATCGTGGGGGACGGATGGTCGTGTGGTTAAGCGCTCGACTGTCGACAATGAGGGTACCTTGGTTCGATCTCCTGTGAGGACCCAGGAAATATTTCAGATCATGGCTTAAGTCCTCCCGCTATGTCTTCCGTGGTGCACTATCGGCTAATGTGGGTATGAAAGAAGGGCGACATAAAAACCGTCCCACTAGTGGTTTATAGGATCTAAGAGATTTCATCTCATCCTTACAGGGGCCTCACACACACCACGTCGGATCCTCTTTTGATTGGCATACAAAATATTCTGTAGACAAGATGATATAACTTCGAGTGCTTAACAGCCACCTTTATGGACAGGACGAATATTGGTAGCTACATATGGCCCTCACTGACCAACGGCCCCTTCAAGTAAAATAACTATATAGGGGGCTCCAGATGGTATGTTGCTTAGGACCTCCCAACAGAGCCCATCCTTATAGAAAGGCAAACTCTTGGTAACCACCAAAGTGAGCCGTTTAACTATTTATTTCTATTCTATCTCGTGTTCCTCAGCAAACTTTTGAATAGGACCTTCCAAACATCTCTGCATTCCCTGCCTAAGACTAGTTAAAAAACATGTATGCAATGAAAAATGTTTGATAATAAAATTAAAGTCACGAAATGAAAAGGACCGAAACAAAACAAAAATGTCAACTGTTTATGAATGAAACCATCTGTATTAAAATAAAATAAAAATGCTAATCATTTACTTTAGGAAAGATTCGTGTCCGCAATTTCTAAAAAAAATAAAAAAAATAGCAATACTGAATTCTTGTGTACAGTTGGCAAAAAACATGAAGGCCTTTCTTTTTTTCATTGTTTACTTATTTCGAAAGTTTTTGTCATTTTTTTAAAAGCTCTCTTTGTGTTTTCCTGTCCATGGCAAGTTTGGCTTCCATCGTCTCAAAAGTGTTTTTAGCTGTTTCTAAACTATGGATTTTCTCCCAAGTGAATAAACACAAAAAAAAAACAAAATAAATAAATACGAAAAAAAATACAAAAAAAAAAAAAAAAGAAGGATAAATAATCAAAATAAACATGGACAGTAAATTTCATTGGCTGTTGAAATATTGGATAGAAAATAGAAAGACTGACATTTGGATACATAGTTTAAAAAAAAAAAAAATATGATGATAAATAAGTAAAGAAATTCGCCTTATACTGGGGGGGGGAAGTTAATAGATAGATTAGTGGATTGATTGGTGGATTGATTGGTGGATTGATTGGTGGATATTTAGATTGATTGATAGACAGTGTGTTATTTATAACCAATTAGCGTTTATACCCGGCATTGCGCGGTAGATGGTGGGCGAGCCACTGCTTGTATGTATGTGTTGATGGCTGCTGTTGTTGTTGTTTGTTTGCTTATGTTGCAGACTGTAGACAGGTGATCGGATATTTATCGATCAGTGGAGGAGGTACTAAGAGGCAAGCTGATTTAATGAAGAATTGTTGGATGCAGCCTACAGACATATACAGCCTACATACACATACAGACAACATACACATACAGCCTACATACACAAACAGCCTACATACACATTCAAACTACATTCACAAACAGCCTACATACACATACAGCCTGAATTCACATACAGCCACCATACACGTATAGGTTATACTTTAGCAACCCGTGAACTTAATAGCGTCTATAGATCATAGCTTAAATTTATTCACGAATTTCTATTAGTTTTCTCGCTTATAGAAAATATTTTGAAATAAGGTGAAAGGAATCGCGTGCTTCTATCGCGTCATGAATTACTTTGAAAAAAGAAAATGTACACTTTTTTTATTTAAAGTATCAAGAATTCTTTATCATGCGGATATTGATTGTTAATTTTAGAGTCATTTTACCCCATCACGAAGTTACATGCAGAGACATAGTGAGTGTTTTTTTTAAGAAGGGGAAATTATCCGGCTCTTAAGGAGAAATTGTCTCCCCTTAGGCCATACGTTGTACTGTTACACTCGAGCGAAGCTCTGATTTTCTTAGGGTGAATTTGTGTATGTTGTTTTAAAATTGCAATAGTCGAACAAATACGATTAACTGCTACTGCTCCAATTAAACGTGCAGTTACATTTTTTTGAATAACACTGAGTGTATATTCTGAATAATGTTTCAGCGAAATTTGAGTTATTGAAATGTTCAGAAATTTAGGAAGATCGAAGGGAGAAATGCTGTAATTTGAAAGTCTTGCTGGTGTCTATGAGTCATGACTGTGAGTGACTGAATGTCATGTCTGTGAGTGACTGAATGTCATGTCTGTGAGTGACTGAATGTCATGTCTGTGAGTGACTGAATGTCATGTCTGTGAGTGGCTGAATGTCATATCTGTTTTAACTGAATGTCATGTCTGTGAGTGACTGAATATCATGTCTGTTAGTGACTGAATTTTATGTCTGTGAGTGACTGAATGTCACATCTGTGAGTGACTGAATGTCATATCTGTGACTGAATGTCATGTCTGTGAATGACTGAATGTCATATCTGTGAGTGACTGAATGCCATGTCTGTGAGTGACTGAATGTCATGTCTGTGTATAATGACGTCCTGTACAAAAAATTACAATTTCATTGCTGGAAAGTTGGATCAGTCGGTCCCCCCTCCCCCAATCGATGGACATTCTAAGACAGTGCCTCCCAACCTTTTCTCTCGCCAAGGACCCGGTCAGCGTTTAAAAATTTCACCTCGGCTCACTGGAAGGGTGGGATTATTTTTCATTCATGGAAAGTCGCACAATCACTAGATAAATAAAATAAAAAAGAAATGATTTAATGTTTCGTAGTGCTCTAAAATTAGAACTGTAGTACTATATAAGACAAAATGTAGCGTCCAAGAAAAGTGCTTCGCTTGAATGATCATGGGGCTTCTGGGGCAAAGTAGACTAATATGCCCGTCACATAGAGATTGGGGGGGGGGGTCACCAAACAATACTGACATGAAACATGTAAGATTGATTACATGCAGGGGTTACAGGATGTCGGGGGAGGGGGGATGTTTTGGAAAAAAAAAAAACATATGAAACACATGTCAAACATGAAAGGTAGCAAATTGAAGGTCCGGAAAACAGGCCATGACATACGAAAACAACCTGCAACACATTAAGTATTAACTCGGAGACATGCTGTTAATGTTAAAAGTTAAACATCATTTTAACTTACTCGCTTTTATTTCAATATATTTATTTATTTTTTGTTCCCACCACCCCACCCCCACCAAAGCAAACTAACGTTATAAACGTATACTATTCACAGCTTCAATAGCTGGTGTTTTTATTGATTTTTTTGGTATTTACCCTGTTAAGTTGATGCACTCATCTGTGCAGATATTTTACTTGTCTGCGGGATGTCTAAATAGATATTTCTGTTTCTGTCTGTCGGTGTCACCGTGTGTTTGTAGGTACCAATAATTCTCTGTGAACTGTTGGATTACTATTACGATTATAGTCTACTACATTCTCACCATGCAAAATGCTCAAGAAATTGTTTACGTTAGGAATTCGCGGGGATTAGCCAATAATACAACCAATTTCCGGCTTTCAACAAGGTACCTCATATACTAAACACAAACACAAACACGCACACACATATGTAGGTTTCTTTGAGATTTATCCCGATTGAGGGGGTGAGTTCCAAAAGTACAAAATTTTCAAAAATTTAGTTATCATACTCATTAACTAATTTCCCTATACTCATTAGCTAATTTCCCTATATTGGCATATATTCTGGCAGTGGTTAATAATTAATAGCGCTGATTTAAACGGTATTTAACAGTTTTTGGAATAAACCAGGTTTTGGAACTCACCCCCTCAATTAAGCGGAATCCACTGTATATATGTATGTGTTCAGCCTGTAAAGATAGTGTATTAATGTACTTTCCTAGGATAGCTTAACCGTTTGAATGTGTCTGCTGTATGGAGACTGACACATTTTTTTAATGCCGCCATTGCCAGCATGGTAGGGTGTAGTGTGCCTACCACACCAGCACTGTTGGCGGCGCTGATGCACGTCTGCCATGCCTACAGAGTGTACCCGCTATCATCTGCAGGGACGGCAGAAAGATGGGTTTTAATCCTTGCCCAAACTTGCCAGACCAGCAGGGTGTGTGTACTGCCGATCGGCCAGAATGGCAAGGAACGGTTTTTCCTGCCACTCGGACAGAGGGGAGGGTGTGCGCAGGTGTGCTTGAGTGGGACGGAGAGGAAGGGTGTTGTGTGCCGACCACATCCGTCACCTCGCCAGCTGTGAATACTGCGGTCTCGGATAGTCCTCATTGACCACAGTTGTACTACCCTCGCAAGTAATGGGTTTTTATGGGTTTTTTTCCTGACTAGAGAACCCCTATGATCCATCCCCCGTGGATCATGGTATGTCTCTCAGACCAGGAAGGAGAGATCACAAAACATGCCAATATATTTTGCGATACTCTCCGAAACAAACTGACACATAACGAACACTACGACAATGTAATGCACTAGTGTTGATTTTTTTTTTCAAGTGCGTCATTACGTATTTGACTTTTTTCTGGTGTAAATTAAATTGCATATCAACGCTAGTTTTTTTCCGTTAAAAAATCAAAATGACTTAAAGGAAATAAAATAGAATAAATATATAAAAATTTCAATTCTATATAAGTTCAATAGTCTAATTTTGAAATCAATACGACAAGAAACATTTTCAACAGAACTTCCAAAAAAAGTTGAAAATAGAAATCGCAAGTTGTTTGCCTTTCATTTAAAGTCAGCTGATCAAGCAGCGCCTAAATTGATATATATATATATATATATATATATATATATAGCTATGGAAGAAGTAATTGGGTAAAATAATACACAGAATACATATTTCGTTGTAGCCATCTTATTAATGGATGAAATAACAAACGAATCAGTATGAGAGTACTCCAACGCCTACAACTGTTTTCCGGTCAGAAGTACGGCAGACATGAATAAATTTCCGCGAAAAAAAAAATTATGATCCGACTGAAGAACATTTGTTTTTTATTCAATTGTTTTCTTTCGGTCACTGACTGCTTTCTTTACCCAGCTGTGCGTGACGGCAGAAGATAGGTTACTTTGAGTCAGATGTAAAGTACGGGTTGCATTGTAGGTCCGTGTGTACTTTAAGCGGCCATTCATTCAATCTATTTTTAGAAAAAAACAAACAAACTCCGCGTTGCTGGTTTATTTTTTTTTTTTTTAACATTTTAGGAATGATCCAAGCATTGATTAGATGATTATGGGAATAGTGGACTTAAGGGGGTAAAACCTGCTAAATATAACCGTGGGTGCCAATCTAGATACATACAAGTAAAAGTTCCCTTATCCTAACTGGGCATCGGGGCAGAAGAAATTGTGTGTGAAGTCCCTGTAAGGATGAGATGAAATCTCTTAGATTTCTATGAACCATTAATGGGACGGTTTTATGGTGTCCTGCTTTCATCCCCCGCCATTTATATTTTCTTTTACTTAAAGGAATTTACGAGAAATATGGGTGGCGCTTCTGTCAAGGGGACATAATTCATCAAGATTTTAAATTTATTAATGCTCTTGGTCTTCCAAAAAAAAAAAGAATGGTAATCTGTACACATGTCCTGTTCTCATTGTTTGTTTTTTTTTCACTTTGAAGTAGTGTTTTATTAAGTCCGTGTAAGAATGAGATGAAATCTCTTAGATTTCTATGAACCATTAATGGGACGGGTTTTATGGTGCCCTTCTTTCATCCCCACCATAGCCGATAGTGCAATGGCCACGGACTGCCACGGAAGCACCACGGGAAATATATCGAGAACTTGAGCCAAGACCTGAAAAATTTTCCTTGGTCGTCACCGGAGATCGAACCAGGTACCTTCAGGTCGACAGTCGAGCGCTATATCGCACGACCATCCGTCCACGTTAGCAGAATTGTAGGATCCATCGGTTTCTGTAACTTCGGCATAAAAAGTTAGCACAACAACTAGCAGGTGACAGAAGACTTCCCCTATTACCTAACAATGCCACTAACTATACGATTAAATATTTTTATCTAATGTTTCAACTAATTAATCATAGACTGTAAATCGCTAAGTAAGCCAATTTATAGCCAAATTAAAAAAAAAAAAAGAAATACAGTGGATTCCGCTTAATTGGGACACCTCTTAATTGGGACAGCCGCTTATTTTGGACAAATCTCAAAGAAACCAAACCAAGAAGCCAATAGTAAATTTGTATGTTTAATTGGGACAGCCGCTTAATTGGGACAAAAAGCCTCGGTCCCGATGTGTCCCAATTAAGCGGAATCGACTGTAATTCTAATTTTCTCAAGCAGACAGTATGGCAGCAAAAGTTATATTTATCTAGGGGGCCGTCCATAAAGTACGTCACGCTCCAAGGGGGGGGGGGAGGGGTATAAGAAAGTGTGACAGTTTGTGACAGGGGGGAGGGGGGGTCAGGCCAAGTGTGACGTCACATTTTTATATATTTTTAATTTTATTTCTAATTTAATTTTTTTATTTTTTTAGTAAAACTTAATAGTTTTAAAAATAATTTTCAAATAAAATTGTAAACACTTGAATTAGTTTTATGTCAAAATAGCATGAAATGCATATCTTATCAATGTGTTGTTCACAATTCCTCATGCTAGTTAGGACCGCTAATAAACTGTTGCAAAGCCTTGTTTTATCAGTAGCCTTACGGAAGTGTTATTATTTCTTTGTTGTCTGCTGCATAATTGTATCACTGATAAAGAAATTTGGAATTTGTATTGTAATACAAAAAATTACCGTAATTGAAGTTGCAATCCATCACTTCGTTAAAATAATATTGATGCCTTATTCCTTGCAACCAGTGCACCAGGAAGAAGTGCTTATAATCGCGTGGAACATCGAATGGCTCCATATAGCAGCGAACTGTCTGGTGTCATATTGCCAAATGAACATTATGGCATTCACTTTGATTCGCAGGGCAGAACAATAAATGAGGATTTGGAAAGAACAAACTTCAAGTTTGCAGGGGAAACTTTAGCTGAAATCTGGTCGCATGTGATTGTTGACCAATTTCCAACAGTTGCAGAATATATCAACCCTGAGAAATCTGAATTGGATGCAGCAGGACTGATGTCGAAGGATAAGAATGGTTTGACCATCATGTTCTCACCAGCCAATACTTCACTCAAATTGTGAAATGTCAGGACATAAAATGTTGCGACAAAGTACGGAGCTCATTTTTCAACGTTTTACCTTCGAGATTATTTCCTCCTCCAAATCCAATCCCAATCAACCAAACAACTGATGGACTCAGAGCTTCAGAAAGAGCAGATGCAGGCGCACATACATTTTTTTCATTTTTTTGTGGCACAAACTCTCAAATTTGATGACATTATGCCAAGACCAACAGGAGTTTTTAAAGTGCAACCATATGATCTTTATTGTCCATCTTTGCAGACCAGCATACATGATCAAATTTGCAAAGTGTGTCACTTATACTTTGCCTCACAAACAATGTTGAAGAAACATACAGTATAACACAGAGCTCGGGCGCAGGAGAATGTAAAAAAGTAAAGTTTCCTTAGCCCTAAAGGGCCATCGGGGCAGATGAAGTGTAGAATTCATCTGTTTCTATAACCTAGGCATATGAAGGGATTGTGTGGTTTGCACAATTCCCAGCCGCCTTTACTCCCCCAACATAGAGTCAGGTACCCATTTAAAGCTGGGTGGACTTGGGAACTTTCACCAGGACCTGAAAAAGTCCTAAGGTTCTCACAAGATCCCAACCCGGGACCCTCCGGTCGACAGTCGAGCGCTCTATACCACTCGACCACCCGTCTCCTAGGAGAATGTGCCAACCCCAAATTTTTCAGAATCAACTCAGATAAAACGCATTCGTCCTTTGAGAATCGCTGCTAGAAAGCAAAGAGAACTCATGGCAATTATTGGCAGAATGGAAAATTCACATTCAGAGGATGTTGAGTGGCTAGATGAGGATGAAGTTGATCTGTTTGCAACTATCCTTCCAGGAAACGATGATGCGGAAAGATTTATGTCAGTCTTAACTATGGATGAACACTTCACCATGGATGAATGATGTCTAGTGAATATTTTTTTAATTAAACATAATTCACAGGCCCACTATAAACAAATTCAATATAGCACCAGAGCTGCTCACATAATTTGTCAATCTAGTCGTTTTTTTAGTCACATTGTTTTGTTTCCATTTTTATTATTTAATCACTGGTTGAGGTCAAGTTTCGCTAATCTACTTCTTATCCTGTGTCAATATAATGCATAATCGGAAGATTATCTCAAAGTTCACCTCACCCATTGTAAATGAATAGGTAGCAGATAAATGATGTTTATTATATAATTGTCAATCTAATTTTTGCAATTTTTTTTTCAAATTCGTTTGATTGAGTTACTTGTATCAAAGAATAACTGATACAACTATTGACAATGAGATATTCTACTATTAAACTCATTTAATAATCTGATAGTTCTTTTAATATTTATATTTTAAGGCAGTTTAATAGTGAAGTGCGATTTAAGTTTTCGATTAAATTTTAATTAGTTCTCAATTTAAAAAAATTTTTCGAAAGTGTGACGTACTTTGGGGGGGGGGGGGTCCCGAGATATGTGACACTTTGTGACAGGGGGGGGGAGGGGGGGTCAAAAATTGTCAAAAATAGCGTGACGTACTTTACGGACGGCCCCTAGGCTCACACAAAAACAAAAACAAGCGACATACACAAATTCATGTTAGATTGGAATCGAGTTGAGCCTTAAACGACCATGTTAATTCATATCATATAGAGTATTACTTCAGAGCAAACACAGAACACAGCAAAGACGATGGTTTCTGATATACCGTTCAACTAGTTGGGCAGAGAATTCATGTAGAAATTTTACAAGAGAAATAAAAACAAAGGCGAAAAGTGTTTGTGTGTGAGTGTGTGTGTGTGCAAGACTATATTGACAGTGGTCCAGATTATATTGACAGTGTTCAAGAATATATTGACAGTGATCCAGGTTATATTGACAGTGGACAAGACTATATTGACAGTGGTCCAGATTATATTAACAGTGGTCAAGAATATACTGACTAATGGTCCAGATTATATGAGCTGCGGACCAGATTATATTGACAGTGGTCAATATTATATTTACAGTGGTCCAGACTATATTTACAGTGGTCAAGATTACATTGACAAGTGGTCAAGATTATACTGTTATTGTTTATTCCTTACTGTAGCCTGTTATCGCCATGTTTCTTTTCCCTCTTCAGTCGGTCAATTATTTTCCTAGTTCCTCCATCGCCACACCACCCCTGTCCCCCCTCTCCCCTCTTCCTTCTCTCCAGGTGGTACATCCTGATTGGACCCAGAGCCATAAATAGTTAACTACATCCCCTTTGTCTGACCTAATTTAGGTCACATCTGACTTGTGGATAGACTGGTAATACTCTAGGCCGTTATCTCATTGATTAGGTCACCCGGCTTATGGACATAGACACATATTTAATCGATAATTGAGTTTTTTTTTTGTTTTTTTTTTTATCTCAAAAAGTCAACGCGTAATTCAAGTTTTAATAATCGGAAGATTTATCTTAAGATTCGTTTCGCACACATGCATTTTCTTTTAATTGTATGCCAGTAAAAATGTTTCAGTCAAATGGTCTCTTTTTTTTATCAGGTTAACAAGAAAGATAACATGAAGACTTTATGCAAAAGTATTTCAATTACTTTCAAACTTTCGATTTGGATTCATTTATACTTTGGTAAAAACAATTTTAGCCAAATGACGAACAGTTTCACATAAAACGAAAATCAACAAAGAATAAGATACTTTAATCGCAGTATACTACTAAATGAGCAATACTTTTTACTTAGCTAGAATGTATGTATCAAATAAAATAATAGCGATTTGGTTTCTGCGTTAAATCCAAAGTAAAGAATTAATACAACAGTATTTGCAGTTTAAAATACAATCATGAAAAAATCGGATCTGCCCGAAACCAAAAATAACCTAGCCTAGTGATTAAGCCTAAGGGGATATAAGTCTATGCAAAGGTTGTGCAGGGTGCATACGACAATTATATATAATATTTTATATCATTTATTCTGCTTTAGTCTAAGCCATCAATGGGAAAAGTATTGCTTGCGGGTCCTATCCGGCTAGCTAGACTGTTTTATCCGGCCAGCTACTCGTGTGTCAAAGTGAAGCACAGAGCTCGCCTTTTATGTTATCACGTTTTACATTCAATTCATATTAGTTAATGCTACTAACACTCCATCCATCTGCTCTTGTTCCGATCCGCCTGTCAAATTTACGAGCCCAATGCAGCCCGCGACTGAAAATGTTTGCCCACCCCTGGTCTAAGCTAACATTATTTTTCTGTCTCCATCTATTTTTCTTTTTTAGGTACATACCTTTGATATTGAACACAAATGCATTGTTCGATTTAAATCTAATCGGGGATTATTATATTCAAATCCATTCTAAAGTACATTAATATAGTACACATTAAACATACCTGCTATCATCACCCTGTGAAAAAAACGGTGAGACTTATTCAATACTATTTGAATATTTGTAAATATTTTAATTCTACGACCAAACCTTATATGCACATGGGCAATAAAAAATTACTGGGATAACTCTTTTTGAAAAATGCAGAGTTGCAACTCCTTGTTGTCGCTGCCTACCACTACGGTATGAACAAGATGGAAGCGTATAACTTTGAAATATTTTTCCCAATGAATGACTCTGTACTGGTTGGTCTCTGGAAATAAAATGCTCGCTAGTTTGAAACAAAGAAACAAATTAAACATTCTGAAGAATCCGTTTTATAAAGCAAATAATCATTAAAATAGGTGAGTGAGAAATCAATTTTCTGGCTTTTTTTCTCGGACAATGTAATTCAACCGGGTAATATGTCAAGATAAATAGCGAGTCAAATGAATGATCGATATACCACACAATATAATCATTGTATTGAACAGTAACTACGTTATATAGAACAGTCAATACGTTCTAGTGCAGGGGTCGGCGACCTTTTGGGACGGAAGAGCCACTAACATTTGCATTTTTCTCAAGTTTTTAAAGAGCCACTAAAATTTTTTGTTTCAATATTATGGTATTTGATTACGCCGCCGTTTGACATCGAAAGAGCCGCAACTTGACATTGAAATAGCCGCATGCGGCTAGCGAGCCGCAGGTTGCCGACCCCTGTTTTAGTGTATACACAGTAGCTAAGTTATATGGGACAATCACTCAGTTCTATTGAACGTTTTATTAAATGCAGTAAATAAAATTATTATAAAATCTATGCTAAGGATATATATATATATGTGTGTGTGTGTGTGTGTGTGTTTTTGTGTGTCTGCGTGTGTGTGTGTGTGTGTGCTATCTAACGTTGACCTTTCGACCCAATTTACATAAATTGATGAGTTGCAAATGAATGCAAATAATAGTCTTGAAAAATTGAATTTTAATGTTATACTTTCTGTAGCGCGAGGCAATCTATTATTTTGAATGCGGTGAAAAACTTACAATTTAAAGTGAAATAAGAGGATTACGTTGGCTTTATGTTTTCTTTTATGTTGTTTTTTTTTTTGTTTGCTTATTTTTTAAAACTGTAACAGTGAGTTTGCTTTGAAGGCAAGGTTGTGTGTTTGTTTGTTTGTATGTGTGTGTGTGTGTTTATATGCATGTGTGTGTATTTTTTCACGATTTAGATAAAATCCCAGAAGTTAAAAAATTAAATTAGCGTTCGGCAACCTTTTGGGCTCCGTGGACTACAAAATTCATGAATTTTTTTCCCGCCAAGAACCACTAAATCTATGAATGTATTTCCACGTATAGATTGATTATTGTTATTAAGTTTTACCATCGGTATGTGTGTGTTTGTGTGTGTGTGTGTGTGTGTATTAGAAGTGTATGAAGGGAAAAGCGGGTTGCGCGGTTGGACAGGGTGCCAAACTAGGAAGGAGCGCCGATGGAGCCTTGTTAAATGTGTTTTTGCACACTTCAAATTGGGAGGAAGGCGCCAAAAAATGCCATTCGCGCAGGGCGTCACCATGGCAAGCTACGGCTAAGGTGTGAAAATATGTATGCATGTGTGTGAATTATAAGCGTGTGTCTTCAAATTAAAAACCAAACATAGCAAAGATGATCTGAATCCAATAATCGTGTTTCACTTTAGCTATTTCTTTCCTTTGTACATCTTTAAATTAATAGTTTTGTTTTTGTTTACATATACATATATATATATATATAAGGAAATATAACTAACATTGAAAAACTAGTGGGCCCAATGTGACTACTTTGCGGGCCAGCTAAAATCTCCCCTGACCACCACTAGTGGTCCACCGATCACCGGTTGCCAACGGGTGCTGTAAAGTATGCGTGCCAGGTATTCCGCATAGATGTTGTACCACAGAAACAAAAAAAGGTAGAATGTCGAGTCCAGGCTTAAGTATGCTTCTGTTCTCGCCAATGAACTGTCACATTAAAGAGCAGTATTTGTTGTTATTGGTAAGGAGCAGGGGTGGGGTGTGGGGAGAGGGGGTCGCGCAGCAAAGGGGGGGGGGACGATTGCCGTTGTCGTCATGTCGACACAAAGATGTTCATGAAACGAAAACAAACCAACAACGTCTAGCCCACCTTCATGTCGACACAAAGATGTTCATGAAACGAAAACAAACAAACAACGTCTAGCCCACCTTCATGTCGACACAAAGATGTTCATGAAACGAAAACAAACAAACAAACAACGTCTAGCCCACCTTCCTGTTGACACAAAGATGTTCATGAAACGAAAACAAACAAACAAACAACGTCTAGCCCACCTTCATGTCACATGAGTGCCCTCCCCTCCCCCGCCCCGCCCACTCAATACATCAATTGATGGCTGCCTCTGCCCAGAGATCACGTGACAAACCAAAGACACTGCTTGTGACATGTATGAATGAAAGAAAACCTCTCGCTGACATGCCATTTATCATAATTCACTTCATATCAGTTTTAGCGGATACATAAATACATACGACAATACATACGGTAATACATACATTACATACGACAATGCATAGGACAATACATACGTAATACATACGACATTACATACGACAAAACATACGACAACAAATACGGTAATACATCGGATAAAACATTCGACTGTACATACGACACTGTATAAGACAATACATACTACATTGCATACGACAATACATACGACAATACACATGGGCTTGCGAATAATATATCACAGTTGGTGTTTAACTCTTTACAAGTTTCTTAAGTTTACGACTGATTTCTGGGGACCGTTCTAATTATATTAGCACCAACGATTAGTTAATATAAAAACAAACGCAACACAGGTAAGGGCGCTGAACCTTGAGTGGGGGAGGGGGTCGGGCACTTCCACAAGTTAACCAAGATTTTGAAGGGCCCCTTAAGTTAGCGAGTGGTATCCAATATTTTGAAGGGGCCTTAGATTAGCGAGTGGTGGTCTTCACAGTATAATTTTATTTTTGCCCAAGTTCCCAAAGGTGCAAAGGAATAGGGCTCGCGAGAAGTAAATTTGAATGGGCCACTCCTCCAAAAAGTACCTTTAACCAGGTTCACCAAATGTAGCCTTGCTTACCCCCCCCCACATGCAAATAAAAGAATGAGTAGGAGAATGATAGTTACCGCTCACAAATTGTAAACACACACACAGACAAAGATCTACCTCAGACATTTCACCCAATTAATATTCCCTTGATGCTATGTCTGGACATTATGTCTGGATGCTATGTCAGGATGTTATGTCCAGACGTTATGTCCCGATGTCATGTCCAGATGTTATGTCCAGATGTTATATCCAGATGTTATGTCCAGACGTTATGTCTGGGTGCTATGTCCAGATGTAATGTCCAGATGTTATGTCCAGATTTTATGTCCAGATGCTATGTCCAGATGTCATGTCAAGATGTTATGTCCAGATATTATTTATGTCCAGATGTTATGTCTGGACGTTATGTTTTGATGTTATGTGCAGATGTTATGTCCAGATGCTATGTCTAGATGTTATGTCTGGATGTTATGTCTGGTTGCTATGTCTGGATTCTATGTCCAGATGCTATGTCCAGATATTATTTATGTCCAGATGTTATGTCTGGACGTTATGTCTGGATGTTATGTCCAGATGCTATGTCCAGATGTTATGTCCAGATGTTATGTCCAGATGTTATGTCCAGATGTTATGTCTGGATGCTATGTCCAGATGTTATGTCCAGATGTAGGTACAAGGCTTCTATTCGTGTAGAGCCATGTAGTTTAGGTGTACTAAAATAAAACACCAGGATGGAACGTCTGGGACAGCTAACTGCCATGTCCTTATACGGTATCAACCCCTAGCCTAGATCACCTCTATAGCGTTGATTGTTTAATGGTGAACTATGTGGTTGGTCATTTTGTGAATGGCCGGGTCCCAGTGGACCAACATATGAAACATGGTATAATTACTTGTGGTCAATACACTAGCTTGGAATGAACCTCATATGTTTATGTGTAATTATTTTTGAATGGACTTCCTATGAATAATGACATTAAAATACAACACGTAACTTATGTATGTATGTATGTATGTATGTATGTATGTATGTATGTATGTATGTGTATATGTATGTGTGTGTATGTATGTGTGTATGTATGTATGTATGCATGTATGTATTATGTATGTATGTATGTATGTACCTATGTATGTATTTGTGTGTGTGTATATATGTATAAATTACTAGTCATCTAGCCTTATCAAGTTTCAAATTATATTTATAACATTTACATAAAATTGTTCGTGAATTCATTTCAAATTTGTAAAATTACGCCGAGAAAACTGAGCCCAGTTCCTATTTAAATAAAAAAAAAGTGAAAAATACAATACTATAAAAATAAAGTATTTGCCCACAAGTAAAATAAAAAAAAAAAATTACAATGAAGGCACATTTCTAGACGTGACATATA
This sequence comes from Bulinus truncatus, assembly GCA_021962125.1. Taxonomy (NCBI): domain Eukaryota; kingdom Metazoa; phylum Mollusca; class Gastropoda; family Planorbidae; genus Bulinus; species Bulinus truncatus. Next base: position 9,142,237 of record JAGDYQ010000021.1, read on the forward strand.
AGTTGCCACTCACGAGAATTGAGAAATATGAGTCATTCGGTAAATAAATCTCTAGCTATTAATTTCACTTTGTTCAGTATACAATTCTATATCTTTAAATGAATGTGAAATTATAATGGATGAAGACTAGTACATCATTTCATTTAATGAGATTATGAAAAAAAAAATAATTCATCAGTGTACGATGCGAGCAGGGATAGTGTAATCCTAGAATAATTATCTAATCTTAAATTTCTACTAACCACATTCTATTGTTCAATTTATTTTAAAAAATGTGAAATGGAAACAACACTGTTAAAACCAAATTAGTTACAACCAAATGTTTTGTTTGAGGCTATTCTCGGAGATGTATTGTTGATAGAAACAAATGAAACATTTCCAGAGACTGCATAGACACACGGGGGCCTAATGTAGTACCGCGGGCGGGTGACGAACATCCAATGTCAGAACAATTTTGGTTTACGAACCGAGTTCTGAAACAAATTAAGTTCGTAACGAGTTGTTCGTACCATGGACAGATCTGGAGATTAAGTCCATAATCCTTAACTACAACATACTTCTTATATCTTAAATACATACAGAATGAGGCTACATAATTAGGTATACACCCAAAATGAGGCTACATAATTAGTTATAGATCCGAAATGAGGCTACACGATTAGGTTTATACCCAAAATGAGGCTACATAATTAGGAATCTAATTAAAACCAAACGCAATGTAAGTAATAAGATATCAACTCTAATCAAAATTACTTATTTAAATATCTAATTACAACCAAAGTAAGATACAATTTAATAAAATACAATACATTTTATTCAACGGGCTAGTTAATCTATGTTGACTATGTTTGATATAAACCAGGGAACAGTGTAGATTCAAACCAGCCCCCTTGAAAACATGTCTCTGTCAACCACCACGTCTCCACCCACCGAGCCGTCTCGACCCTGGTAACAGTAAACTGGATCCCAACCCCCCCCCCCCCACCCTCCCTCTAGTTTTGGGTGGGGATGGAGTGGGGAGGAGGTCATAAAAAATAAACTTGATCTTTCACGGTCACTCCGCCTGTATCATTCCCCCCCTCCCCCCCCCATTTCCCCCCAGTTTTCTCTCCCCCCAAGAGAATGGTCATAAAATTCTGTGCACAACGGGTCAAGTTGCTTTAGACACGGCGCGTGCATCGTCTCACACCCGGCGCTCGTGCGTCCGCGTAATTAAACGACACTACAGGGGCGTATCATGTTTAACAGGGGCAAAAAAAAATGAAAACCATCCGATTAATGAAAAAATGATCTTGTCTCGCTGCACTTCACCAGTTTCTTCCTTAACCCCTCCCCCCCCCGCCCCTCTCTTCTCTCTCTCTATCTCTCTTTCGCCCTCAATCAGACCATTCAATTAGACTTGTTATTTGTTCATCTCAACACGGGTTGTGTTACTCTCACAGTTTCAGTAGCCTTAGCTAATTGCACCGTTGCGTAAAGCGATAACCTGGGGGGGGGGGCGTCTGTTTTTGGGCGTCCATTACGCCAAAGTGGGGGGTCCCTTACCATTAACCGTAAGCTTCACATTTTATGCTTTTTGTCCCCCCTCGCGCACCTCTTCCATCAGGTATTTAGCCTAGGGCAGAGATTTTTCAATCTTTTTTATACTGCGGACCCAAGCTCGGGTGTCGCACCCCAAAGACATTCCAAGCTCCATAGCCCAAGGCGCCCTGGCCTCGACATTTTGTACCTCATGTAGGGACAGAATATGTCTTAAGTTAGCGGATGCAATCTACTTAAATTCTGCTAAACGTTAGGCCTAGCATAAGTTACGCGCAAAACATGTACAATAGAAGTTGGTCAGCATCGGTCCCCACTGTGGTGAAGTCGATTGGTATATAGTCTGGATTATACTTGCGCTGTTTTCTATTTCGTTCGTCTTTGTTTGCTTGATCATCAGAATCTTCCAGGTTATAGTCAGTTTTCCTCTTCACAAATTTATCCATGCTACTAGCCTTGGACAGTTTACTTATACAAATATTGATAAACACATCACAAACGGACCCCAATGAAGCTCCCCACGGACCCTCGGGGGTCCGCGGACCACAGGTTTAAAATCTCTGTCCTAAGGCACCCCCAAATATCTCTGGTGAGATTCCTCCCCCCCCCCCATCCCACATCTCACGATATTATGAATGGTTCTGATAATGTCACACTGTCACATAACAGTGAGAAATATATTAATTGATTTCATTAAAACAGACAACACAAAACTGAACACTCTTTCTTTTTTAATAATAAAAAAGAAAAGAGGGGGTTGATTTAAAATCAGCCCCCTCTTTTCTTTTTTTTTAACACTTCAAACACAGTATTCTAACTTCTTCAGAAAATATAATACCACACCACGTCTACATGACATTTACCGTAACTTTCCATAAGTCATTGCTCGGGGCATACGTAAATAAACCTTACATTTCCCAAGGAAATCTTTCTTCTTTAACAAACACCCACACTTAACACACACACACATACATACACACACACACATACATTAAGTTGTACCATTGTTACAAAAATAAAAAAAAGGAAAAGTCTGGTTTCCTAGAGATGCATATTTAATGAATAAGTCAGACAAAGACAGAGACCCTTGAGAAAAATGACTGACTTGCTTCTAATGGTCAATTGTTAAAAAAAGAGTTTTTTTTTTAGTTTTCCACATGGTTACAGATAAATTAACATCTGAGCCCGATTTCAGAACATAACAGTGAGAAATATATTAATTGATTTCATTAAAACAGACAACACAAAACTGAACACTCTTTCTTTTTTAATAATCTAGTTGACGGGGCAGAACAACGCAGTAAAGTAAATAAGGCCGCGATAAAAAAAAAAGTTAATGGCTTAAAAAAAAGAAGAAGAGGGTGGGGTTAGAATCGATTGTCCGACTGGCGCAGATGACCGCGTTTTGTCCAGCGATCACCGGGACAATTGTCGGACATTGTGAAAGTCGCCGTCATTGTTAAACAGTTTCTGGAGAGGGAGAGAGGGGAAAAAAATAATTACCCGGCTCTGTCCAGGGGATCGCAGGAAGTGACGTCACGTAGCCGTAGCCCTGATTAAGGTAAATTACAGCTGGTTTACTGAGCACTTAGACGCAGGCTGGACTAAAAGCTGTAAAGGTCTGCTCGGGACGCTATCCTCCTTTCTGTTCACAAGACCTTTTCCCTTGACTTTATAGTCTCGGTTGCTGAACTTCGACAGTCTTGTCCACTGCAATTATGTCAGGCTTAATATCTCGACTGATGAGACATTTTTTTGACGGGATAATTTTCGATCGATCTATCTATCTATCTATCTATCTATCTATCTATCTATCTATCTATCTATCTATCTATCTATCTATCTATCTATCTATCTATCTATCTATCTATCTATCTATCTATCTATCTATCTATCTATCATCTATCTATCTATCTATCTATCTATCTATCTATCTATCTATCTATCTATCTATCTAGTAGGTATAAGACAAATGATCAATGTCTCTATAAGCAAGAGATCGTGTCGTATTCAATGTCCTCACTATCACAGTTTAAGTGGATTCATTTCACTTCGATACCATCTTTGTTATACAACTTGACCGATCTGACATCAGCTTACTTGACTATTCTCAGTATACCCCGGGGGGGGGGGGTCAGGTGATAGTAAATACAACTCTGTAAAATGGCTTTATCTATCGTGCATTATCGGTGTCCTTAGACAGCCAGTATACTCCACATTTGTGAGAAACATTTTTTTTTATATCTTTAGAAACAAAGTAAGGGAATAGGTAGACGAACAGGTAAAATAAGTAACGTATACAGACTTGAAGGGCCGTTTTAACAATATATAAACTAGGTGGTCTTTTAGGAAACCGCTTCTTTCATTTGTGTTACCTTTCCAGTACTAATCGCTAGGAAATCGCGTCCCGTAGGGCTGTTACATCATTTTTTGTTTTTCCCCTAATGCTTTGAATAGCTTAGAATCTCTGTCTATGGCTCCCTCCTCTCTCTCTTCCCCCCACCCCCAACCCCCGCCAAAAACGGTACTGCTTTCGAGCCCTGAATTTTAATAATTTTACTTTTGTGGCGCATTATTTGGTAGGCATACCGGGCGCGTCTCAAGGGTTTGACCTTTCACCAAACTTTGAAAGGGCAGTTCAAAATAATTTTTTTCTTTGCTGGGGGACTCAACCTACTTTGACCAGCCTTTACGGTAGATTTCTTTGAAATATCTTTACAGCTTTGAATGAATCTTTTAACATTGATATCTAATCTAATCATCCTAAAACACAAAGTCTAATAGTACACTCGACATCACTTCTGGTCAAGCGTGTGTCTCTGTATGTTTTTTTTTTCCACAGAGCTCTAGGTAAAGCTCACAGAAAGCTTTTAAACAATTTTTAAGAGCCGTCTCGAGTTTGTTAATTGAATTTCTCCTCCTGTGTGGGAGAAAGATTTCATGCTGCACTACATTTGGAACACACGCTTTTTTTTTTCTTTTAAAATGTGAATGATTTGAAATGGGAATTGCAAACCATTTTTTTGGTATGTTCATTTAAAGGTGAAGATCGACACTAAAACCTACATTTTACAGGTGTTATGATCGATTAAATTTGTGTGCACAGCACCGATGCACTTATTAATGATGCACATATTGATGGTGCTCATATGGATGGAAAAACATGGGGGGGAAAAACAAACAAGTAGCGACTTTTTAAAATATGCTTTACTGGGTTAATGCCCTTGGTGGAAATAGTAGTACCCTTCAATCGCTTGCGGTGTATTTTTCATATGTTGTGTGTATCTGGAGATTAAGTATTGTTACCGGAGCAATGCATGGGTGAATCCCCTCCACCTTCCATTGCCATATCAAGTGGGAAATATGTACATTTTTGGTAGTCATTGATGTTTCAGCGGTTTCATTGTTTTCATTATGGGGGAGGGTTAATGAATGGTATCTCATCAAAATGACTCAGTGATCTCTGATATTGATAGAACAACAGTTGATTTGTCGTTTTAGTATGCACCAAAAAAATGTTATACGCGAACTAATGAAAGATTTGTTCGAGCTATTTTTAGTGCTTCCCAATGTGTGTTTGACTAAGAAAACGTTGGGTATACTTGCATGGTTAAATCGAAAACATCGACCGTGAAAATAAATACATGTACATGCAAATTTGTTGTTTTCCTACTAGGGGGGACTTAGTATTTCGAAAATAAAAAAGTGGGGTACACACAGGTGTCGAAGGTTTGGGAAACACTGGTTTAGAGTGATATCAGTGTCTTGGGTAGAGACAGCTCCATTTCAAATCGGTCTTGAGTTACTCTGTGAGTTATTTGCTGTTAAAAAAAATACGGAGAGATGCATAGACATATACTAATGTTGCTGGCTGCAATATCTCTGTTTCTTTTTTTATATAACTGTTTTAATACATACATAAAATAATTGGTACTTATATTTTATGTGTACAATAGTCTGGGCCCCACCCACCCCCACACTCCTCAATCTATTTCACGTGCAGAGCAAAAAAAAAAACAACAAATCTTCGAGAGCGTGGCACACATCATAGACATCATCGGTTTTGAAATTACAAGGCTGCCGTACAGGCTAATCTGTCATATCTAACGCCCCTCCCCCCTCCTCCCGCCACATCTCTCTACCAGCCCACACTACGCTCCAGCGTTATATAAATACGGAATGCACTTAGATTTTTCTACACATTTCCCTCCTCTCCAACTTTCACTGTATAGTACAGTCATGAATAATTCAGGTGGATTTCTTTTAAAAAAAAAGAGAAAAATACCCAACAACTTTATGTCATTTAAATCACTCGCAACGGACAGTTAGCAGTGTCCGGGATGCAAGGATAACCATAATATTTCCCCAGATATATTTATGTAGGTCATCTTTTACATATATGTATGTATTTGGTTGTTGTTGTTTTTATTATTATCTAATCTTGTATCGAGAGGTAATTTTCTAGTAGGTTATTTATAGTCAGGGACTCACCGTTTTTTTTTTTTAAATGCGGCTGTCTCTGATGAGCTGCAAAATCTTATACAGAATTTTCGTACCAATTTGTACTCTTTATATAGAAACTTTAACGCATAAGTTATTATGAAACATTATTCTGGAGGGGATGGGGAGAAGGGGGTGGGGGTGGGGAAATGATTAGGGGAGGGGGCGGCCAATCACTAAATTGGGCGGCGTATATGCTAGGTTCGGCACTGTTAATAGAGTCGTCTGTCTGACTCAGGGTCACTGGTTCGATTTTTAGTGAGGACCGAAGGATATTTCAGGTCCTGGCTATAGTCTTCACTATGTCTCCCGTGGTGCCCTCATGGCCATTGCACTATGGTGGGGATGAAAAATGGACACTGCAAAAACCGTCCCATCAGTGGTTCTTCTCAGCCTTACAGGGACTTCCTACGTGTTATACTCATAGGCGGCACTCAGAAAGGTAACATGGCACATGATTTGATTGTCGCTTGCTTGCAGACTATGCGTTGTCAAATCTTATGACTGTTATGAAAGCTAAAGAAACTAATTACATATGTCTGTATATATAATGCCCCACCCTTATGCAACTCAACCCAATAGAGTCCTATACGTTGTCACTGTTTTAACTAGTCTCTGGTCAGCTTCTGGCTTTTTTTTTTTAAATTAACAAACTAAGGGGACACAGAACCTCCCACTCCCAACTTTCAGTCTATAACAACATGTTTGTTTAGAAATGGCAGGCAACAAAAGATGATGGTCTGGATGGGCGGGGGTGGGGGTGGAGGGTGAACTACCTGGTCAAGGCTAGTCCTGTTAGTATCTTAATGACCAAGTCAAATCTATCACAATCGCCGATTGACATTTTAAAGGGGGGGGGGGGTCTGTACCCTGAAGGCAATCATGGCCTGATCCACAGTTGACCGGAGACAATTCCTTTTTTTTTACTCAGTGTCCGAAACATTGCGGAGAGGTCACTAGATACAAAGTCTGACGTGGAAAAGAATAAGGAAGACGTTTAGTTCGAGAGTATAAAGTGTGAATGTAGGTGAAACAAAGAGAACAATGGAAAGTGAAAGAGAGGGATTGAGAGAGTGGGAGAGGGATATGAGGACAAAAGAGACGGTAGAGGGGATTAAAAGAGGAGAAAGATAAAGAGTTAATGAGTGACTTATATACGTGTTATCTGAGGGGAGGCGGGGGGAGGAAAAAAAAAGTCTGGAATCGACTCAAGGAAGAAAGAAATGTTTTTAAAGTCAATGCACACATATCCGACCTTGACCATTCACTGACCATTTGTCTAATTGGCTTCATAGACATCTGTAGTTAATCAATGTTGAACGGGGCATGTTAAATTATTCAACGCGACCCTCTATCTGCACTTTAATTAGTCGACAAGGCACCACTACTCTGGCCTTTCATTCAGAGTTATCTTCTATTGGGAAAGTTTTTTATAAATTGGAAGTGTTGATTCTTTCTAATATTAAGTCATTCTGAGAAATTTCTATTGATTACAGAAACAATTTTGTAAGATGGTTGTATTTTATTTTGTTCGATGCAGTTCAATGTTGCTAATAATAAAACTACATTGACTTCTAATTAAAGCACAAAAATACAGTCTTTTTGAAGAACAAAAATATTTAGACTTATTATAATGTCCAGTTGGCTCTGGACTAGCCGACATATTCAGGCTGATAATAATGTCCAGTTGGCTCTGGACTAGCCAACTGATTTAAGCTGATAATAATGTCCAGTTGGCTCTTGACTAACATATTCAGGCTGATTATAATGTCCAGTTGGCTCTTAAAAGACAACTTTGATATCAATATCGTGTTGCCATTTTTCTTTACTTGACATCATCCAATAGAATTGTGGGAGGGAGGGGGGAATGGGTGGGAATACATTTGGTCCTTTTATTTTCGCCGGATAAATCATTTATAAACAACAAAGTCAATTTTTAAGCATAGATAATACCATTAAAAACCAGATTCAGCGTGTCACAATAAATAAAGCTAAAAGCATTTCATGCAATTAGAAACTTGAGAAATAATGTACAGAAATGAATTGAAACATAATGCATTGAAATTTTTTTTTAATCATAGAATTCTTTCATTTCACCTTGTTTTCGTTTCGTAAATAATACCTGAAGATAACATAACAAAGATTTGTTATATTCATTGAAGAGTTTTCTGCAAGTAAATAATATTACGAGACTTTACGAACGAAACTATCATTATTGTATTGATCTTTGTACTAAGCATAACAGAATGGTATTTAAAAAATGAATATCATCACATTGTTATTTCTATATTTGCTTAACTTGATTATCTGTTAGATGTACAAAATATCCTTAGCTTTTGATTCTCTCATTTTCAAATCTTAGTTGTCTACCTTTCATATGATGCTCTCTCATTTTCAAATCTTAAATTGTTTACCTCTCATATGATGCTCTCTTTTTATAAATTTGGTTCGCTCAGTTTTTTTTTCAAAATATCGATTGTTTATCACATTTGGTTATGTCACTTTTAAATCTCAGATGTTTTAACTCATTATTTTATCTCATTCGATCATCTCATTTTTTTTTAAAAATTGATTAAAATGGTTTCTTAAAAAAAAGGAGAGGAGTTGTGTGGGGGGTGGGGGGGGGTCGGGAAGAGAGGGTCATTTGACAAAAATGAAAAAAAAAATAAATAAATAAAGGGAAATAATATCAGATGGCAAATTAAATTTGTATACCAAAATGTGCCAATAAATACTGTTGGGATTTCACAAGATTCAATTTTGAGGTCGAGGCTAAATGTCCGGTTACTGAGCCTGATGGTATCTGCCAGTGTGAAATTTCACTAGCAGAGATTTTCTTCTCAAGTGTCTCTTACTGTTAGATGATCTTTGACTTTTAATTGTATTTAGTACACCGCTCAATTCTCTGTAGGTAGGCTATCCCATTTGATGGGGTTTTTTAGTTTCACGTTGAAGCTTCTTTGATGCGAAAACAATTGCAGTAACTCCTTGATATCAATCTTGTTATTAGTTGTCTACACCTTAGTAGTTTGAATTAAACAAATCTCACGTTGTATTTTTTGATTTGTTCCCGCAACAGGACAATTATAATGGAAATAATTAGAGGGATAAACGCAATACATATCTCTGACAGATCTATTGATGTCCTTACACAGGATGAGAAGTCAATTCTTCACCCTCCGTCCTACCTGTTCTTGCACTAACTATCACATTGGCCCTCTTTCTAAACGTGGCATTTCTCTAGATCATTGATTCCCAATGTGTGGTGTGCATACCCTAAGAGGATACTGCGGGGGTACACGACGAATTTTCGCGGGGTTGAGCGCTGCACCAAATTGAGAACATCGGGTAAGATAGCGCGGCAATTGCGAAAACAATAAAATAAGTTGAAATTATGGGAAACAATGACCGTAATAACAATATATATATAGGTTGTTTTTATTACAGGGGTACTCGGTATTAAGAAATTCACATAAAGGGTACACGGATGTCAATAGTTTGGGAAACACTGTTCTAGATCGTTAACGAGTTAATAAACTGACGATCTACGCTAATATGTCAGCCAAAGTACTTTGTTCACTATTCAGTCCAGTGGTATCTATCCATCCATCCATCCATCCATCTATCCATCCATCCATCCATCTATCTATCTATCTATCTATCTATCTATCTATCTATCTATCTATCTATCTATCTATCTATCTATCTATCTATCTATCTATCTATCTATCTATCTATCTATCTATCTATCTATCTATCTATCTATCTATCTATCTATCTATCTATCTATCTATCTATCTATCTATCTATCTATCTATCTATCTATCTATCTATCTATCTATCTATCTATCTATCTATCTATCTATCTATCTATCTATCTATCTATCTATCTATCTATCTATCTATCTATCTATCTATCTATCTATCTATCTATCTATCTATCTATCTATCTATCTATCTATCTATCTATCTATCTATCTATCTATCTATCTATCTATCTATCTATCTATCTATCTATCTATCTGTCTGTCTGTATGTCTATCTTTATATCTGTCTATTTCTATTTATATCTATACTTTTCTATATCTATCTATATCAATCCATATCTATCTATATATAAACGCATATATATATATATATATATATATATATATATATATATATATATATATATATATATATAACATACGATTTGAGTTTAGCATGTACAAGTTTTTTCGTGGCTTAATTTTTTGCGAAATGCACTTTTATAAAATATTTACTTGTCATATTTGAGTGTTAAATTTTTTGTACTGCATACATAAATCTCTTACAAATGCGTTTGACTTTCATTATTAATTTTATTTTCAGATTCTTGCTGAGAAAACAGACGACCTTGCGGCCTCCCAGACACAAAATGTGGATACATCCAAACCAAACAAAACTGGGGTGACGTCTGCAGATAATCCTAGCAGTATATCTTTCGGTGAATCACAGGACGCCGATGACGTCATATGGCACGACAACGATCCCAGAAGACCCAACGAGCGTTTCTCCTGGTCGCCGGATCGACTGACCGGCGAGGATATTAACCCAGAGGCGGACATCCCATGGGGAGAGGAGCCAGGAGGGAACTCTGAAGATGACGTCGCCAGTCCCAGCTATGATAAACGCTTTATGCGGGGCTTTCAAAAAAGGTTCATGAGAGGTTTTCAGAAGAGGTTCATGAGAGGTTTCAGGTCCTCTCCAAGTGATGAGTTCAGATACCCAGGCCTGGCTCCTAGCTTCGACTTCTCGGACGATTCTGGCCAATGGTATGGACCGAAAGATAAAAAGTTCATGCGCGGATTTACAAAAAGATCGGTGCCGAGCTCCGAGTCGGCAGCGGGCGACCTCGACAAGTCGGCGTCACGGGGCGTGGGCGACGCTCCCTTAGAAAAACGGTTCATGAGAGGCTTCACAAAGAAAAGCGAGAAAGAAGACTCAAAAGGGGATAAGAGCGACAGCCAGGCAAACGACACACAGGACACCGAAGAGGAGAAAGACAAGAGATTCATGCGAGGGTTCAACAGCTTCGATAAGAAAGACAATGAGTTGACTGACGATGAAATAACAGGCGGCCAGGAAAAGAGATTCATGCGAGGTTTGGTCAAAAAGGAAGACGATAAGAGATTCATGCGAGGCCTGGTCAAAAAGGAAGACGATAAGCGATTCATGCGAGGTTTCATCAAAAAGGAAGACGGGTATTTTGAGGATAAAAGGTTCATGCGAGGTTTCACGAAAAAAGACGACAACGAATTGCTAGGCGAGAAGAGGTTTATGAGAGCTTTGATAAAGAAAGGCGATAACACAGAGGATAAGAGATTTATGAGAGGTTTAATAAAGAAAGATGACGATAGCGTGGTTGAGGACAAGAGATTTATGAGAGGTTTAATAAAGAAAGATGAAGACAGCGTCCTTGAGGACAAGAGATTTATGAGAGGCTTTACGAAGAAGGACGATCAATCAGAGGACAAGAGGTTTATGCGAGGTTTGATCAAGAAGGACTACGACGGGGCCGAAGAGAAGTTTATGCGAGGTTTCAACAAGAAGAATCTCAATAAGCGATTCATGCGAGGACTGATTAAGAAAGCGGCCGAACAGGAAAAGAGTTTTATTCGAGGTCTCGTGAAGCGAGAATCAGGGGCAGAGGAGGAAGAGGTCAAACACAGGGAGAAGCGCCAGACGAGATTCAACGACCAGATCAGGAACCCTCTCCTGGAGAAACTGGAGGAGGAGTACAGCGACGGCCCTGACGCCGACGCCGAGGAGGACGGCGATGAAAGCCAGGAGCGTTGGATGGACTATCCGTCCGTCCCGGCCAAGCGCTTCATGCGCGGGTTTGAGTCGTACGTCAAGCGTGGCTGGGCGGACCGCCACTTACGCCCGCCGCTTGACGACGAAGGTCGTGACGTAAGCAAGCGGTTCATGCGGGGGTTCCAGATGCACGACGATGACACCAGGAAGCGTTTTGTTTTCAACAGACGCCCCGGGCGGGGCTGGGGCAAAGGCCTTTGGTATTACGACGACAGCAACGACGGCAGCGAGCCCGAGACATGGCTCAGCAGTGGCCAGGACTGGCATTTACGGCCCACGTTCGGCAAGAGGTTTATGAGGGGCCTCGAGTCCGTCGACAAACGCTTCATACGAGGACTGGAGTACTACAGCCCGAGGCTGTCGTCCGGTAGTCGGCCCGGGCTTCATAAAAAGTTCATGAGGGGCCTAGACGCTGTTAGAAGGAGCGGAGCAGAGGTCGGGTTCGAAGGCGAGGGCCCTTTTTTGTCTCAGTCGTATAACAGACACAGTCAAACAGACTTTAAATAATACATACATTGTTATTTTTTTGTATGTTAATTGTCTTTTTTGAAAAAAAAAAAAAAAACCTTTTTGTTGGTCTTTCTGGAATTTCATGTTTTATATTCAAACGTATCCTTACAGAAATAAAATGTACTATTAGTTCAAACTCAGGAGAAAAGCCAAAAAACAACTAAAAATATTTTAAGCTTTATAATAAAACTAATTTTCTTTATGTGATTTGACACAAGTATCCGACAGTCGCCTGTACAACTAAATGTATTGCATTAGAAGAATGATTATTAGTTAACTAGATCAAAGGCCCGGTACCTGGACCGGCGAGTGACTCCTTATAATTGAGTTGTATCCCTTTGACCATCTTTACAAATTCCCCAGTCTATTTTTAGCCGCGGAAGTTATACACACGTACGTACGCCCGGCTAGCCGATTATGTATTAGATTAAAGTACAGCCATTTTAGTTCCCTTTTCTAACTTTGTGATTTTATCCCATCTTTTGTTATCTAATGTCCCGATTTTGTTTTTGTTCTACTTCAGCTTTTTAACTTTAAATGAAAATGTTTATCAGTTTTATTCATGGCAACAATTTAACCTTCGAGGTGGAACAGAAAAAAAAATTAGGTTTAAGTCAATGTTTACATTTCTAACACAATGTATCCATGCTAAGAACCATTCCAACCTAATCAAACATTTTACTTTCAACGCCCAATCAGTTTCCATGGATTTCGTTTGCGTCGAGTTAAAAATAACAATAACAACAACAACAGCAGCAACCCATATATCAGTTTATTTAAACACAAAAAAAACCCCACACCGAGTAACCTTTTTACTTCATTTATCTAAATAAACAGAACAACAGCCGCTGTTTTAGCTGTCGTCCTCCTGGCTTGTTTTTGTTTTGTTTTCTTTTTTAGTGTTTGTCGTTTTCAAATCCACCATAGCCTACACACTGAAATGTTACACTTATTTGATAAATCAATGTCACTTATCTAATTGTTACCCCGCCCCTTTAATGTTTTATCTATCTCCTTTTGTTTACGTTTTGAACACATCTCCTCCTGCCAACATTTTTTCTTTTCAACTGTTGTCAAAATAAATAAAAAAAAAAACTGTGAACTTTCCTAGATAATCCTTTGATGATAAACATCATCTTTTTTTTAAAAAAAAAAAATCCATTTGGAAACACAAGTCTCATCCATGAATTAGTCTAATTCTATTACAACACACTCTTCTTAACCAAAACGTCTTATTTATTTATTTATTATTATTATTCTTATTTTCGTGTTGTTGAGAATGTGGGAAAACAGAGTAACTCAATAAAACATTTGATGATATAAAACAACAAATTTTATCAACTTTATTATTAGTAGTATTATTATTATTGTTGAATTCTTATTCGTACACATTTTTTTTTTTAAATAATGTTTGGTGAACTTTGTCAATTATTGTAAAAAATAAAAAAAATAAATACATATTTCATGCTCTACTTGGATAAATTGTATTTAATAAAAGCAACAGCAAAATGTTCAACCATCTTTTCACTTTGCTTCGATTTACCAAGAACTGCAAAACTGAATGTTCTACGCCAAAGTAATTGGATGGCGATCCCGTGCACTCAAAAAAGAGACCATCTTTATCACCGGCGGCCTTTTGAGATGATTGGAGTGTGTGGGGGGGGGGGGGAAGGGTTCACTTGAGCAGCTAGCTATCTGAAGCTCCGCGTCTGAAAGGCCCAGGTGTAGGAGCGTTGTGACACGGTAATCAGCCAACAATATCGGTTCTGGGGGGGGGGGGGGGCATAGATACTCACTTGTTATTACGCCGCAACTAGTTTTACAAAAGGCGTGAGGAGTATATCGCAGTTACCTCTCTTCAATAAACTAGAAAAACAGTGTACAAAGTACTTATAGTTTATGTGTACATATTGGTGAATACGTGTATGAGGGACTGGAATTATAAACTCCAGTTGCTAGAGGGGGGAACGCGTTCATGTAAATATTTAATTTCTCCACAAGCGGTATAATTTTTCTGTTTCGATCTCTCGAGATCAAGACTTGTGGTGCAGAAACGGAAATCCCCTCGAGCTATTTAAAGATATAATATTTGAATATGTGGATTATTTGGGCTATTGGTTATTACGAAAGAAAGGGAAACAATATGGAAAGGAAACAATATGATCTTTTATTGCTGCACAGAAATAGTTCTTCGGATTAGTTCCCGCCTCCCCCTGTAATATTAAATACTTATGAAAACAAGGACATACGGGAATATCGTTCAGACACACGTGCAAATTGTACATACACAGGTCTATTGTTTAGACACACGGGTATCTAGTGCAGACATACAGATATATTGTACAGACACACGGATTTCTAGTGCAGACACACAGGTATATTGTACAGACACACATATATTGTACAGACACACAGGTATATTGTACAGACACACAGGTCAATTGTATAGACACACGGGTATCTAGTGCAGACACACAGGTATATTGTACAGACACACAGGTATATTGTACAGACACACGGGTTTCTAGTACAGACACACAGGTATATTGTACAGACACACGGGTCTATTGTACAGACACACGGGTTTCTAGTACATACACACAGGTATATTGTACAGACGCCAGCCCCGTAGCGCGAAAATTCTACAGCAGGGGCCAGGCATTCTACAGCAGGGGCCAGGCCAATAGCAGGGGGGCGGCAGGAATTAAATTTTACTAAGTAGAGCAAACAACCAGAGGGATCCTGACAAAACGCGGGGAGGCCCGGCCCCCTGCCGCCCCCCCCCCCGCACACTACGGGCCTGACAGACACAGGTATATTATACAGTCATAGGAGTACATTGTACAGACCTGTATCTTATAAGAGATAAAGTGAAGAGAAAACTTCACTAGGTTCTTTGTGTTTTCCACAGTTTTAAAAAAAACTCAACGAAAACATGTCCCTAAAAAATTAATTAAAAGAAGTAAACCCAAGATAATTAGATGTTATTCCGTCCATACTATTTAAGGCCTTAGTATTTAATAATATTTCAAAAGTTTAAGCTTGGCTTAATCTTCGCTACATACAAATTAGCAATCAAGCCTGTATTCAAAGCAGTCTTTTTTCAAAAAAGCATTCGTTGCATTCTATTTATACATTTTTAGAGGGGACGAATGGTCGTGCTGTAAAGCACTCGACTGTCGACCTGAAGGTCCCGGGATCTCCATGTCTATCGTGGTACCTCCATGGCGATTACATTAAACATTATGGGGAAGAGGCAATCTAATGGATTAATGTAACATCTAAACTTATTCTTTGTCCTACAGATTTTAACTTTATCAACGACAGTTTGAATTAACAAGTTTAAACATGGATTATTGAAAAATTAAAAAGATCTGTGTGACTAAAACATTAAATGAACAAAGTAACAGTTCATATGAACACTACTCAGAGGCTACTCATTTAACAGGTTCATTTTAAATATGGGGACAATTAAGAATTATGGTAAAAATGAGTATGTAAGAAAACGGACAGCAAAAACAAGTCTTATTTTTCAAAAAGTTAACACCTTTCTTTAAAGTCAAACTGTAACCTTATTAATTATGTCATACCTGAATCTTCTGAAAACAACTTTAAGAGGGCTCATTCTACCAGTGCCTGTTGTTCTCCTTCTCTGGGCTTTCTTTGACCAGTTATCTGCATATAGTGAAAATGGTTTCAATGTTAGACTTAGACGATTCAAAATAAAATCAAAAAGCAAGTTTAAAAAAAAGTAAAGTTCCCTTAGCCCTAGTGGCGTATCGGGGCAGATGAAGTGTAGAATTCATCTGTATCTAAAGCTGGGTGAACTTGTGGGGCGACTTTGAAACACATTTCACCTGGAAAATTTCCTATGGTTCTCAACGAGGATCGAATCCAGGACTTTCAGGTTGACAGTCGAGTATCTACACCATTCGGCCATCCGTCCCAATCTATTCAGTGTAATTAAGCCAACATAATGTTAGCGATAATTTTAAATAAATGTATTTCCGATCTCATCCCTGGATGAAAAATAAAAGGAATGTTTAATTTTCCTTTAGCTAAAGCCAGAGAAAACTAGTTTCAAATGGAATAAAAATGGTTCAACGCAGAAACATGTTACTTAAGCTGATGACCAGAGTGTGTAGATGGGACAGAGTGACCAGAGCAGGACAAGAGCGCTTATCTCATCACATCATCATAGCTTCACTCACAAGTGATATTGAACAGCATCAAAGAAGATAATATAAAAAAAGATACTTAAACTGATGACCAAAGTATCTAGATGGACAGGGGTCCACATCTGAACACACCCCACATAGCTAAATGTACTAGTCATTCTTAGCCTTGTATTCATATGTCTCTATGACTACTAAGTTTTGTTATCCCTTGGGGTGGGGGTGGGAAGAGGTAGAAGCTGGCGTAGTAAGGGTTTGTGATGCGCTTGTGGGCGGGAGGGGGTGGGAGGGGAGGACACAGAACTCTAAAAATGGGGCCCGCGTGACAAAAAAAAAAGGATTAAATTATGACAAATGCCGCAACACGCTAGCGATAAAGTGAGTGCCCCACGGGGGGTTACGCCACCATCAGCCCTCCAACCCTCTCCCGGGCTACGTAACTGGGGGAGAGGGAGGACTCTTTGTCACATAGATTGAAGATTCCATTCCAAAACTATATTAGATTAACGTCCGACAACTTTCAAAACAATGAATGTTGTTGATTTCTAAAAAAAAAAAGAAAGGAAAATACTAATAACAATCAAATAATTCATGCCGATTACAAAAAAATCTTTTTCTTGTTTATCCGGCCGTTGATAACTTCCTTTTATGTGTGTTTTTTTCCCCACTTACATTTTCTTCTGTACTCAGAAGGCTACGTGATTGAATCTATAGATCGCTGATCAACATCTGAAAGCTAATTGTAATTATTCCAGCAGTTCGATAATGAAGAAAACAACGAAAGGCAGAATTATTGGATTTGGATAAGGAATTATTTTTTTTTTGAAAAAGTTCTATAGTGAAAATAAAAATGTTGCTTAATTAATGTTCGTTTAAATGACGCAATGAATCGACGCAAGGCAAAGTGTATGTAATATGTCAGTATGTGGGAGATGTCATTTTGTGGTATATGTCAGTATGTGGGATATGCCATTTTGTGGTATATGTCAGTATGTGGGATATGCTATTTTGTGGTATATGTCAGTATGTGGGATATGCCATTGTGTGGTATATGTCAGTATGTGGGATATGTCAGTATGTGGGATATGCCAGTATGTGAGATATGTCAGTATGTGGGATATGTCAGTATGTGGATATGTCAGTATGTGGATATGTCAGTATGTGGGATATGTCAGTAGGTGGGATATGCCATTTTGTGGGATATGCCAGTATTTGGGAAATGAAAATACTTGGGATATGCCAGTATGTGGGAAATGTCAATACGTGTGATATGCCAGTATTTGAAATATGTCAGATTATGGACTATTCAGTATTTGAGCTACGACAGTATATGCACGATTCAATATGTGGGATATGTCAGTATTTGTGATATTCATCCGCATGCCAGTATTTTCCTACACGCACCATAAAACGACATACCATTATCAACAAAACAACAAATGACTCAGAACTTAGGTCTTGCTCTAATCCAATGTAAACAAAAACCGTGAGTAGCTAAACACCAACTACTAAATAAATTGACTTTCTCTCGTAAAAAATAAAATAAAATATAAGCAACTGAAAACAAAACAAACAAAGTGGATGTTGTTAATTAAAACAGAAATAAATTTGGCTTTTTTATTTAATTAAAACAAACAAGCAACAACTTGATACTTGATTTGTCTGCAATAGATATCTAATAGTCAATAATGCCATACAACGTATCAAAACATTATAACATCTTTAATTTCCATCAAATTACAGTTAATGTAACACTATACAATTATTTGATCCTTTAATGTTACTAAATATAGCTGCATTAAATAGCATATAATTATTATTTAAGCACTCTTACGAGTCTTTCCTCTTAAATGACTCTCGCTTTTCGGTCTTGAAATATTACACATGAAACAAAAAATGTTGTGGACCAAGGATAAAAAAAACAATGGACATTGTCCCCTGAGATCACCATTGCTGGACAGGGCAAGTGGTCATTCTCGGTTTTAGGAAAACATTACATCGAAAAAAAAAACAACCTGAAGATGAGGCTATAAATAGTCTTGGGAAAATTTCCTTAAAGTGAAGGAAGGAGAACTTTTACATAAAAGAGAATGCTCCAAAATGTTTTAAGTAAAGGCTTGGTTGTCTGATAGAATTTAGCGCATTCGGCAAGAGTTATCTCGATCAGAACTTTTTTTTTAAAAAAAAGAAGCTCGCAACATTTATTTCCCTTTCTTTTATGCAAATCAGTTATCGAGGACGAGGTGAACTAATAAAATTGTTGGATGGTGTCTGAAAAGATGAATCGACCACTGGTCAGCCGTGGCCAGCATCCATGAGTAGAGACCCCCCCCACCCTCCCCAACCTAACCCCGAGTGGTGTATGTGTGATGACCTCACTGAGGATCAGGAGGAAGGGTGGAGCCAGATATTGGATGTAAATAGTATAATAGGGACGGAAGGGTGGGGAGGGGGGGAATTGGGGGGGGTGAGGGCAGAAAGCTATTAGTTGGACAATAACATATGTAGATATTTTAAAGATATATATATATATATATATATATATATATATATATATATAGAGAGAGAGAGAGAGAGAGAGAGAGAGAGAGAGACTATTACAATGACGTCATAGACGGGCGTCATATAGAGAGAGCAATAAAATGGCCTGGCCTTGACGATGGTGGAACGGTAGCGTTCGTGACGTATTAAGAAGACTATGTCTTTTGTGTCTCATCCAGAGGTCATCCATGTGTGTGACGTATCAAGAGATCTGAAATAATTTAAATATAGATATCTTACTCGTTAATGACATAGATCATTGGTTCCTAAAGTGTGGTACGCGTACCTCTAGGGGTACCTCAAAGAGTTAGGCAGGGTACACGCTACACCGGATTGAGAACATCTGGGTAAAAGTGCACGGCTAAAGCGAAAACAATGACATAGGTGGGAATGATGGGGAAATATGACCGAATTTACTTTAGATGTGCGTTATTTATTTTTTATTACAAGGGGTACTCGGTATTAAGAAAATCATAAAATGGGGTACACAGATGTCGAAAGTTTTGGAAACACTGATATAGATGTCAATTATTTTTTTTTAACGACGCTTCTAAACATTTGTTAACGACGAATTGCTTGGTTTGGAGGGGGGAGAGTGTTAGAAACTGTTTTTACGTCATGTCAGTTTGTATTTATATATGGAGATCATCCTTAAGGCATATGTCCAGCCAGTGCCGTCGAGAGGGTTGGGGCAGGGAGAGGGGGGGCAAATTCCCAGGGGCCCGGCGAGTTTTAGGGGCCCGGACTGAGCTGGCCAATCAACATTGGCCCGAAATTTCTGTCGGTGGGCCTGTGTCCAGTTCAGATTCTCCTCCTGTTTGTATAATATTAAACTTTTCAAACATAGCAGTCACCGTGTCATGGTTTTGAACCTTCTAATATAAAAACTATACAGGAAAAGCATTCATTCAAAGGTGACCGTTAGTACTCCAACCACAACTTTGATGTGTGTGTGTGTGTGTGTGTGTGCGTGCGTGCGTGCGTGCGTGCGTGCGTGTGTGTATGTGTGTGTGTGAACACAGTAAATATACTTTACATGATTATCCCCGATCGTTTACGACACGTTTTTTTTTTAAACACACAAGTATTGTGTTCTATATTAGTCGAGCAAATGGTATTAAAACTATTAATTTAAATGCAAACACACGCATACAAAGTTCTGATTTTCATTTTTTTTTTTATTTTTCGTGTCCAGCGCTGAACAGTTTACTTTTTATCTTTTTAAGAATAATAAAAAAAAAAGTTATACTGGTTGAAAAAATATTAAAAAAAAAAAAAAAACTCGAATATACCAAATGAAGTTTGAAATTTGAGTCAGTTAGTTAAGATTGCTCTTAGCAATAACAAAAATTGAAATCTTAATAAGTAAAGTTAAACTGGATAGTCTCCCGTATCTTATTCTCTCCCTTGTTTCCCATCTTTCATACACACACACTCATATATATATATATATATAAGTGGATAAATAGATAGTCAGACAGACAAAGTGATATATAGATAGATATACTTACAGGATTATAGACAGAGAGGGATATATAGATAGATAGACAAATAGACTGATAGATAGATAAAAACTAAATCTTATCGAACGTTACATCTCATTATTATGTGCTCTGCTCAGTGACTAAGCTCACGGTGGGCCCACATTTTTCGCCATGGGCCTTAACCTCAAAGGGGACCCACTAAACATTTGTATTTTTTCGTTAATCTTTTCTGTCGTAATCAAGAGACCTCAAAATGTCCTTCTTCCCATGGGGAATGTTAATCCGGCTCAACCTCTGCCATATGTACGCAACTTAAATTTTCATTTTCTTCTGTCCAATTTCTTCTTTGCCATGTAGACAGTTTCATTCATTTCAAGATTTATCATATAAACTAATAAAGCTAGCCAAATTCTTCTCACAAACAAACGTTTATTATGGATCGACAAACTAGGCTACTGCCTGTGTCTGCCGTCAAAGAGGACCTCATCCCTGTGTTAAACGCTATCAAATCTGATACTTTTAGGACCTTAAATGTACTTTTCCAAAAGGTCCTTTAAATATCTTCGAAGGTCTCAGCCTAGAGCTCCCAAAGACCTAAGCAAATGACGTATCCGTACCCACAATGAAAATAAATGCGACAGATTCCTGGTTTCGAGTCATATGCACGGTTCGATTTACCACCGGGGATGCCGGGGATATCCCCGGCTCTGAGGCCTGTCCCCCCCCCCCGGCTCTGCTTTAGCTAATAAATCGCAGCCGGGGTTGAAACCATAGACATTTATCCCCGGCTCTGCACAAATTTTGTTTCATCCCCGGCACTGGTTTTTTCTTAAATCGAGCACTGGTCATATGTTAAAGATTTCTTTATGTAGAGCCCAATTATTGTAGGACTATATAGAGCCCGACTGATGGAGGACTAAAACCAACAGTAGGTCATTGCTTTGACAACATTAAAATAAAAAAAATATTGTTTTATTTAAATGATTTGTTAAGTCAAGGACAATAATACATTTCATTTAAGTTCAACTGTTATCGTTCTGAAGACCTCATCATTATTGTTTGTTTATTGCAAAAACAAATTAACTTTAAAAAAAAAAAGACTGATTTCAGCCGACAATAGCGACACATAGACTCTCAAAACAATACATGGTCTAATTACTTTACATTTAAAATTCCATTTGTTCAAAAGCTAGAACAACGAAATCAAATAATAAGCAAAACAAAAATTAACAACCTATAAAATCAAACTATATTTTTTTTTTGTTTCCTTTTTTCCAAGACTATACATTTTTTTTAAAATAAACTTTTTCACTGGGGGGGGGGAGAAAAAAAAATGGCCGTTCTCTTTTGTCGACCATTACAATGAATTAAGTTGCTCTCTGGAGATCAACCCAAACCTAAGCACAGAAAAGTTCCGGAAGATTGTGCGCATGTGTCAACTTTTCTTTTCAAATCATTTCCGCCCATTGTAAGCAGCCAGACCAAGTTTGTTTAACTGAATATGTTTTTCTTCTTCTAGAGCACTCCTTTTATATATTTATATATGTTAGAATGGCAGCCATTAAGTCTTACAAACAAACGGTTGCTAGGCGACTTAATTAACTGTCGGTACGTGCTGAATATAGTGCCAGCAGTAGAAAACCTGAGAAGGAAGTCCTTGGATACGAGGAAGTTGTCAAGGTACACATACATTAGTTTTTAAAGTGATGTTTTTTTTTATTTCATCGAATATATTTCAATAGTAGATAGGGTAATTCAACAGGATAAGTCAACAAGATAATGTTTGAATATAAATGAATGTATGTATGTATGCATGTTTGTATGTATGTATTTATGTGTGTATGAATATATATATGTATGTATGTACGTTTGTATGTAAGTATGTATGTTTCCATGTATATATGAATGAATTTATGTATGTATGTATGTATGTATGTATGTATGTATGCATGTATGTATGTTTGTATGTATGTATGTATGTTTGTATGTATGTATGTATGTTTGTTTGTATGTATGTATGAATACATCTAAATATGTATGTTTTTATGTTTGTATGTTTGTATGTTTGTATGTATGAATATATGTATGTATGTGTGTATGTATATTTAAATGTATATTTGTATGTATGTTTGTCTGTACATGTCAATATAGTGTAAGTTACGCCAAACTAGGAAGTACTTCTGTTGTTGACATTTCAACATGATGACAACGTGCATATCGCCTTTAAATAATGCAAGTGATCGTGTGTGTGTGCATGTGTGTGTGTGGTATAATGTGTGTATTTGTGTGTTTAGTTCTGTATATGTGTGTGTGTATGTGTATAATTCAGTGTGTGTGTGTATGTATAACTCTATGTAAGCCAGTGTGAAATTATGTGTATGTGTGTGTAATTCTGTGTAAATGCAAACAATATTGTCATTTGAAATATTTGGGTTTATATTTTACTTTTTGGAAAACAATAAAATTTTTTTTTTTTTGGGGCTGTTTTTATCTTCAGTACATTTAATTACTGAAATACACAAAATAACGCATAGTATAATAAATGAAAGTCAATTTTGACACTTCTTTACAAAATTACTTACATGGGGATTTTTCGGCGAATTTCATATTGAATTTCAGTGATTTTCTCTTATGACACCTTTCCCGTCAACCCCATCCCCACCCCCAGACCCGCCGAGAGGGGGGGCAGGGGGAGCTAATGCCCAGGGGTCCGGCGAGTATAAGGGGCCCGGACTGAGCTGGCCAATCAACTTTTGAAAATATTATTATCAGCACGGGAGGGGGCCGCGACAGCCCTGCCCAGGGGCCCGAAATTTATGTTGGTGGGCCTGCCCACCCCTACTAAGACGTCCCTGGCTTTCTCAGACGTTTTTTCCAGCGCGATTAATTCTCCGTTAAAGTAATAAGCTTTAAAAAAACATATATTACTTTTAATGATTATGAGAATTATAAAACATGATCTATTATTTCTATTCCTAACAAAATGAATAAAAAATAATGGACAATTGGATGGGGGGAAGGGGCTAAAAGCACTTCCCCTCCCACGTCCTTATATATACTACTTTCTATTCTTGAGTGATGCATAGATTCCCAGAGGCAAGGGAATTAAAAAAAATAAAACAAGAGGGAAGTTACCACGAGTAGCGTGCCCTTTAAATTGGTAACAAAAGTCATTGAGTCACGAGTAGCGTGCCGAGGTCGTCACTTCAGCACGTGGTGCACATGGGTGCACTCTGATACAGACCGAAACACTTTTTCAGCTCTCAGTGATCAGGGCCAGTATTGGATTTCTGTTACTACAGACAGGTCGGTCGTTCACTGGTCAGACGACGATTGATGAGTTTGTACCAAGTATGCCAATGACAGACCTGCCAATTCTGGTATGTGTGTGTGTGTCCATGTACCACAAGTGCAAGGTCCGTCCAACTAGTTTTAGGTTAATACAGAAAGTTTTAAAAATAGATAGAGTAAAAGGAAATTAAAAAAAATTGGTTATCGTACAAGATAATACATTATTCTATATGCACTAACAATGGTTTGAATAATCATCAAAAACATCCCACGGTAGATGTATCAACTTATAGTATGTTATCGCTCTATTTCAATAAAGATTCTTTTGATGGTGATACTGAGCATTGGTCAGTTATTTTCAGCTAAGATTTAGCTAAAGCTTATTTTTTTTAAAACAAGTTGAAATTTCGTAGTAAAAGATCTATCTATCTCTCTATCTATCTATCTATCTATATATATATATATATATATATATATATATATATATATATATATATATATACTTATAAGACGCATAATAGTTGTCTGTCTGTCTGTCTGTCTGTTCCCTTATAACTCAAGATCCAGAAAACCAAAAAACGTGAAATTTGTTACACATACACATAATTACATGGGGAAGGTTAAAGTATAGGTTTCGTTTCATCTCGATGGGTAGTTTAATTGTAATTAATTATTTTTATTTTAGTATTTTACTATATTAAAGTAATCTCGACGGCGCCATAGATAAAATTCCTCTGTGACGTCATTTCCCTATGACGCATTTTTAAAAGAGGGGTAACTCCCGGAAACTCCAATTGTAAACATGATGAAATCAATAGTCATATCTATTTACCTATCGTTTTATGTATTCGGAAGATTAAAATTAAAGGTGCACTTTAATAAACCGAAATACGTTAATTGAAATGTTTCTGTGACATTATTAACATTATTAATACAATCTCAATGCGTAGTTTAATTGTAATTAATTATTTTAGTATTTTACTATATTAAAGTATCCACGGTATGGGATCGCCTTCACTATAAATAAAAATCGCGCACCAAGTGAATGTGTAATTGAACGGACGGTGAAGAAAGGGGTTAGGGACGGGAAAAAAAAAATATTGTTGTTGTTTTTTTTTTCATGCTGCAAGTACCCGACTTTGCCCGGGATTAAAATAAGGTTTTCTGTTTATTTAAGAAGCGTAATTTGACGTTTAATTGTACAGAGAGAGGGAGGGGGGGGAGAGAGATAAAGAGAGAGGGGGCAGGGAGGGAGAGGGAAGGAGGGGGGCAGAGGGGGAGAGAAGGAGGGAGGGAGGGAGAGAGGTGGTTGGGAGGGAGGGAGAGGGAGGGTTGGAGAGAGAAAGGGAGGGAGGGAAAGAGAAAGGAAGGGAGGGAGTAGGGAGGGAGATAGAGGGGGAGGGAGTGAGAGAAAGGGGAGGGAAGGAGAGAGGGAGAGAGAGGATGGGAGGGAGTGAGAGATAAAGAGAGAGGGGGCAGGGAGGGTGAGAGGGGGAGGAGGAAGGGAGGAAGGTGGAGAGAAGGGGGACGGAGGTGAGAGAAGGAGGGAGGTATATAGGGAGAGAGAGAAAAAGAGAGAGAGAGAGGGTGGGAGAGAGGGAGAGAGAGAAAGAGTGAGGAGGCAGGGAAGGAGAGAGAGGGAATGAGGGAGGGATGAATGGGAGAGAGATGGGAGAGAGGGAGGGAGAGGGAGGGAGGGAGAAAGGGAGGGAAAGGGAGAGAGGGGGAGGGAGGGAGAGAGAGAGGAAGAGGGGGAGAGAGAGATGGGAGAGAGAGGGAGGGAGAAATGAGGGAGGGAGAGAGGGGGTAGGGAGGGAGAGGATGGGAGAAATGGGAGGGAGTGAGAGATAAAGAGAGAGAGGGGGCAGGGAGGGAGAGAGGGGGGAGGAAGGGAGGAAGGTGGAGAGATGGGGGACGGGAGTGAGAGAAGGAGAGAGGGAGATAGGGAGAGAGAGGGAGATGGGAGAGTTAGAGAGGGAAGTAGAGGGAGGGAGGGAGAAAGAGAAAGGTAGAGAGGGGTAAGGAGGGAGAGGAGGGAAGGAGAGAGGGGGAGGGAGAAAACAAAAGGTAAACAGAAAACCTTATTTTAAACCCGGGCAAAGCCGGCTACTTGCAACTAGTATATATATATATCTGTCTGTCTATGTATATCTCTCTCTGTCTATCTATCTATCTATCTATCTGTCTGTCTGTCTGTCTGTCTATCTGTCTGTCTATATCTCTCTGTCTGTCTATATCTATCTATCTATCTATCCAACTATATATATATATATATATATATATATATATATATATATATATATATATATATATATATATATATATATATATATATATATATATAATACATAATGTTCTTTAAATCAACGAAATCCAGCTGAATTCATTCACACTTCCAATCATCCTGTTTCTATGTCACTCTATTTGTGTATTGTTCTCTTTATGTACATATTTGTTTCTCCGTCTATTTAGTTTTTTAATCTTAATTTTTAATACTACCAATTTGTCATCTTATCTGATGTATCAATGACTTAGGCTTTTTGCGAGTTTTCTATACCGAATTGATAATTTAAATTCGCATATATCTATCTATACACCTTTCTACCTACCAACCTACCTAACCTAGCTACCTACCTACCAACCGACTTACCAACCTACCAACCTAAGTTCTTAATTACCTACCACCCATCCTACCAACCAGCCTACCAACCTACCTATCCACTAACCTACCAGCCTCTAACTTCCTAATTACCTACATACCTACCTACCAACCTATCTATTTATGAATGTATATCTATCCATCCATCGATCCATTCATTTATTGATCTGTATCTACCTATCTATTTGTGTATTTGTGTAACAGTATTTCTATTGATATGGATGACTGTCTTTCTATCAATCTATCCATTGCTAACACTGTCGTTCTATTGAAATGAACGCCATTTTCAATACCTGCACACTGCAACACTGATTTAATTTACATTGCAAGATGAGGTAAGGAAAGAATCATTCTGCGCAAGGCCGGAAGGTGTGTCCGACTTCATGTGTATGCAACAGCTCTATCTAATTACATTTATTTTGGCCGAAAAACCCAGAATAAACAACAACCATTTCCTAGAAAAATTCCATGGGCCTCACCGAGGATCGAACCCAAGACTCTCAGGTCGACAGTCGAGGTATCTACACCACTCGGCCATCCGTGGGTGGTAACACAAATCACATTCGTTTGTACAGAGAGTCAACTTGTCCCTATTGTAATAAATGGCCCACTTCAAGTATGAGATCATATACAAACTCATACTATGGGGCTGTTTGTAGGCCTAGGGCCCCCTATGTATCCCTGAACCCCACCCCACCCCCTCAACCCTAGACTGATAGCTCAGCATTTTATTTTTTAGGATAGGCCACCACTTTAAGCTCCATTAGCTAAAGAGGTCCCTTACAGTATCACTTCTTATAAGAGACGAAGTTCAAATTCTGTGACACACTGGACAGTTTTTAGTTTTTCGTATTTCAAATAATCTGTACATTACAATACTTTTTTATTTTCCTCTTTGTAAAAATCTACTTTGCTCATCCATCTTATTTCTGTTGACTCCGTGTTGACTTTCCGTTGTTATTACAACAATATCTGTTTTTATTTTGTAATTATTTCTTTTGTTTCAAATTTTAAAAAAATCTGTTAACATTTTCTTGGCCTGGGTCAACAACTTTCATTTTTTTTTTTTTGAAAATTTACCGTAAAATTTTATTTTATACAATATTAAGTTTCACATCTCTAAATACTTTTATTTTACTTTTTAAAATTTCAAATCGTGATTCTGGTAAAGAATAATTAGCCTATACTTTTACATATATATAATGTATAATATATATATATATATATATATATATATATATATATATATATATATATATATTGGTCTATATCACATTCAAAGTTTACCTGTATGTTAACGTTTCGTCAACTCATTAAAAATGATGTAGCATAATTTCATTTAGATTGATCAAGATGTATGAAATAACAGTTCTAAGATAAAAATTTATGCCTTTATTTTGGAAGATTCTCACATTATAATCTAAAAACAGCCGTGCTGTTACATCCTGTTACATGCTGTTACTTGTTGTTAATTGTTCATAAAACGAAAGTCGACCGTTAAGTGCCTCGCATGTTAGTCTGCAACAAGGTCAGTCTCTCGTCTGCCCTTGATATATCTACGTCACTTCCTTACTCTCTAAAACTTAAATCATGCGAACTTCTTGTCTTGTCACATTCATCGCTGTAGATTACATTTTGTGGTAGAGATTTCTCGTAGTTTTATGAGTTAATCAAGTTAACTTCATCTTTTCTCTATTATACATCTTCTTTTGTCTGTCTATTTACATATCTGTATCTGTTTCTCGTTTCGCCTGTCAAACTCACTTATCTATATGTCTTTACATTTCTTCTCGTACTTAGATATTTATCGAAATTTATCCATCCATATTTGGACTAAATGAAAATAAAACTTCTGTAAAATTAAAACTCAAGTTATTGTTTTCAGAAATAGATATCCGTTTGGTCACTTCGCCGGCTACTTTAAGAAATGGCTGACAATAAAACGGGGTCGTCTGATAAATGACCCCTTTGCGTGAGATCGGAATCAATGGCGACCTATCATGATCTTCATGTCTTACTAATCGCTCGTCGTCATTTCCGGTCACGTCACGCAGGACAAGCCCCGTGTCTTTTGTGGGGATACAGGGCGCAAACGAAGTCGGGTAAAGGTGCAACCCTATCAGACGTGTTAATGCCGCCATATTTGTTGCTGACAAGAAAAAAAATGGACGACATATAAGTTGGCTCTCATTTAAATCCTTTGTCCTTTACGTATAGAAAGAAGACAGTGGCGTCACTAGGGTTGGTGTCACCCGGTGTGGTAATTCATGGTGTCACCCCTCTCATGGCACCCCATAGACATACAGCATTCTTAACAAAATTTATAAATAAATTTACAACCACAATAGAAGAATAAATAATTGATATCTATAGGTCAGTGCAAGTATACCAATAATTTTATTAAAATAATTAATAATAAAAAATACGCAGTGTTTGTTAATAATCGGAGATATTTTTATATTTGGCATTAAGTTTTTTCGAAGCCTTATAAAGTCATTTGCTGTTAATAATCGGAGATATTTTTATTTATTTTTAAAAATTAAATACGGCTTTGAATTATTTTAAATTACAAAATAAGAATATAGGCCTAAAACTAGATATTTTGCATTTTGGTGTCACCCCCTGTGAGGGTGTCACCCGGTGCGGTCCGCACCCCCCGCACCCCTCTAGTGACGCCACTGATAGAAGAAAACGAAATGTTATGGACGTTCTAGCTTCCTATATTGGATAATTGAACTGCATCTGACTATAGGCCCACTTTGGATAAATGGGCAGTGACTGACAATAGGCCTATATTGGATAACTGGACTGCCAGTGACAATAGTCCAATATTGGATAACTGGACTGCCAGTGATAATAGGCCTATATTGGATAACTACTGCAACTGACAGATTGGAGAAAAAACTATAAGAACTTCCTAACGGTCATTCTTCCAGCTCGAATGTTTCAGTCTTTCTGTCAATCTGCCAACCTCACCGTCCGTCTGTCTTTTTATTTCCTTGCCATTTTTCATGCCTGTATATATCTTCCTTTTTTCTGTCGATCTTCATCCCTGCTGCGTGTTTTCTGTCTTTGTTATTCCCACTATACAAATTTAGTTGCGTTTAAAAGCCAAATTTAGCATTTCATTGGACTGTGTTAATTTGTATAGCGCCTGGAAAACGCCAGTAGCTGCATCTAGTCAGTAGTTTCATCTGGTCAGTAGCTGCATCTAGCCAGTAGCTGCATCTAGCCAGTAGCTGCATCTAGCCAGTATCTGCATCTAGCCAGTAGCTGCATCTAGCCAGTAGCTGCATCTAGCCAGTAGCTGCATCTAGCCAGTAGCTGCATCTAGCCGGTAGCCGCATCTAGCCAGTAGCTGCTTCTAGTCAGTAGCTGCAGACATTACAGAATTTTTATTTATTCATTTATTTTTAATGTCGTTAAGAATGTCTCGATGAGGGCAGAGGGCGGTAGGGAAGGACGTTGGGAGGGAGGGGGGGCTGTGGGAGAGAGGTCTGAGCCCCCACAATCGCCGCTAATAAAAACATACACAACAGCATAGATTACATATAAATCCCCCGATGACACTTCATGAGCCGTCTGATTGGCTCACGCACACCTAGCGTGCACACCCGAGTGGGAGCAAATACAAATATTGAGACGCCCAGGGGGCGCTAGGGGCGGGCAGTGTGGGTAAAGGGTAGCGCTACTGGATGAAGAGTGTGTGTGTGGGTGGGGGGGGGGGCTTTTATATTTGGATTCTCTTCAGAGATCACTGCGTGTCCTGATTGCAGCCGTAGCAAATCTTTATTTTTTCTGTATGCTTCTGTTAATAATTAGTTTATAATGCCTTCATATTGAGCAGTGTATTTCCACCGAGATTTGTGTTTTTATTAACCAAGAACAGTTCGTAATCAAGAAAAGGATTAGAGATGACTCTGAAAATTTGAAAATAAAAACAATTCAGTTCCAAAACAATTTTTTTTTTTTTATACATTCAGAAAAATTTGTTTCATTATTTTTGTCAAATCCGTATTTTTTATTCAACGTAAAGTTATACTTTTTAATATTCTTGTTTGTTTGATTTCAGATCAACAAGAGATGTAAAGAGAAGAAATGACACTTTAATTTTTTTAAAGTTCATTTCTAAATTATAAAATGGTGAACAATAAAAAAAAAATATTTTATCATGATATTTAACTTTAACAACAATTCTTTAACAACAAGTCCTGATTTGTTATCAATCCAGCCATCTTTGGTACTCTCATGAAATACATTCATATTTTATCCCACAATGTAGCATTTCACAGGAACTCTGGCAGTAATTCAAAGTCTTCTGCAAGTCTGAATGTCCCTTTATGTCCACTCGCTTATGTCTGCCTCACTGTTTGCCTTCCAACCTGCTTATCTTTCGCGCGTACGTTTTTTCTGCTTGCTTTCCTGCTTTGTCTGTTGCCATGTGAACAAATTTCAAAAAGTAACACAATTCTGCAGGATAATACACAAGTCTTTCTTTATTTAGTAACACGATAATACTTAAATCAAAAACCTTTTTACGATGCCCCAACAATATATTAGTCAATCCAAATGTTACCTTCATCCTCCTAGACCAAGGGCCGACTTAACTCAGTCCACACGCCCACGCGTTCTGTGAACCGGCCAACCACTGATTCTCTCCCCTGACCATTTGTACTATTATGCAGCGATGCGTGTAAATCAATCAGACAACCTCATGCCTTTCTCTTCCTGGCTACCTGTATGTCTTACTGCATGTCTGTCTTCCATTTCACTACTTATCTGTCTTTCTTCCTGATTGTATATCTGTCTTTCTTCCAAGCTGTATGTCTTTCTTCCTGGCTGTATGTCTTTCATTCCACCACTTATCTGTCTTTCTTCCTGCATTTATGTCTGTCTTTCTCCCTGCATGTCTGTCTTTCTTCCTGCATTGATGTCTGTATTTCTTCAAGCATTATGTCTGTCTTTGTTCCTGCATTGATGTCTGTCTTTCTTCCAG
Organism: Bulinus truncatus; assembly: GCA_021962125.1. Lineage (NCBI taxonomy): Eukaryota > Metazoa > Mollusca > Gastropoda > Planorbidae > Bulinus > Bulinus truncatus. The sequence goes on from JAGDYQ010000021.1 coordinate 9,173,767, forward strand.
CATGTATGTCTGTCTTTCTTCCTGCATGTATGTCAGTCTTTCTACCTGGCTGCCTGTCTTTCTTCCTGCCTGTCTGTCTGTCTTCTAACTGCCTGCATTAATTTCAGCCTATCGTAAGTTAAGCTGTACACGAGCCTTCCATATTCCTACCTGTCTTTCAATACCTGCCTCACAGCCTATCTGTCATTTGCTTGTTTGAACATCCACGCTTCTTACAATATATCCTCGTCTACTATATATATATATTAAACATCTGAGTGAACGCAATGGCTGCCAATGCACTAATCTTTACAGAGTATAGCTGTATTTCCCCACCAACACAGAGCTGCATATTTCGCAACATTACGTTGCCGAACAAACAAACATCAAAGAGCATTTGATGATACCCTGTTACGTTTAAAAAGAACTTTCGATATAACTTTTTCTGTTCTTTACTTTCCGTTTCAATGTTATTGTTGCCTAATTGATTGCCTCAATTGTGGTCTCAGTGGTCAATCTTGACCAGTTCACAATGACACGTGATAGCCGACAAGTTAGCCAACATTTCCCCAAAATGTCAGGACAACTGGAATGCGCACACAGAATAAGTCAACAAATGTGTCGCAGTAATGCAATTTCCATCCGCCACCACCCATTCTAGCAAACATCCCCCCATCAATGACCAGTGCTATCCCCCCACCCTCCCCTCTCACCACGCCCCCATATCCCCCCCTTTCTTAACCACTTAATCTACGTCATCACATATGTCGTCATCGTTCTGTTTATTACAGGGAGTAAAACGGCTGCCCCCCCCCCATTAAGGTCAGTGTGCTGAGAGTCTTCCCCCCCCTCCCCCTCATCCTGTGTCCTGACCGCAAGGGCAACGAGATACGTCCCTGGGCTCTCTCTGTGTAAACCAGCGGGACGTTCCGGGAATGTGGGATGAGGCAAGAGAATGGAGGTCAATTTTCTCCATAGGGGAGATTACCGTTGAGTTTAATCAATGCTGACCATATTCACATCGAAACATTCTCTCTCTCTCTCTTTGTACCTCTCTGTATCTCTCTATCTCTATCTGTCTCTCTGCATTTCTCTCTATTTGCCTCTCTTTCTGTATCTCTCGGTGTCTTTCTCTCTCTCTCTCTCTCTCTCTCTCTCTCTCTCTCTCACTCTCTCTCTCTCTCTGTTTCTCTTCATCTCTCTCTCTCTCTCTCTGTTTCTCTTCATCTCTCTCTCTCTCTCTCTCTCTCTCTTATCTCACCCTGTCTGTCTTTCTGTGTCTCTCTTTGTGTCTCTTTCTTTCTCTCTCTCCTCTTTTTCGTTCTGTCTGTCTCTCTAACACTCTGTCTCACTCTCTGACTCTGTCTCTACATGTCTCTCTATCTCTTTAACTCTTTTCATCCCTGTCCCAGAAAAAATTCTCACCCTATAAGTATCTGACCCAGAATTAATTATGTAGTCATAGTTTTAATATTTACCAGAGTGATTTCAAATTATCCAGTTAATGGCACACTCTCAATCCAACCCCTAATCGTGACCTATAAAGAAGGGAAAAATCAAAGAATTTTTTTATAAGTCACCTTAACTACTTATTCAGAAAATGTTGATGCTGAAAAGTATTTTTCAAGTCATACAATAACACAAGTGTTTCAATAGCAAGTTGTTTTAAGAAGTATAATGACTAGAATGATTATATTTTCGTTTAATAACATTGTAAAGTTTCGTTGCAGTTATTGTGATATTGATTGTATCGTATAACAGAGGACATACAACTCGAACTGAACACTATTTCGTACTGATGGATTTGTCTGTCCTTTAATGTTCGATTATGCGTGTTACTTAACTATTTATCAATAATGCAACAGATTCATCCAATCAACACCTCAAAGCGGACAGTTTGCGCAGGCTGCATTATAATATATTAAGTAAAAATCTGTTAACAAAAATAGATGGAATTTATTGTTTGTATATTGTCCCTTGATTTTTTATTGTGATGATCTGTAAGTGGGGCTGTATGTTATGGAGGGGCAAACTAGGAGGCACCCTGGGGCTCAATATTCTAAAGGTGCCCAAGAGGATATTTAACAGGACGTAACTCAACCAGAATCTAAATTTGAATCTGTAGCGATTAAAACGGAAATTTCAAATCCATCTTGCCTTCCAAGAGCTGTATCCTACAGAGAATATATTGTTACGACTTTTCCCCCGGTGCGCACCGTGCATCGAGATATTGAACGTGATGACGCGGTAGAGACAGTGACGTGAAAGCCGGAAGAAATTGGCCATGTTGCAGTTGTTGTTGTTTATTTAAGTTTATAGATATTACTAAATACTCTTGGAACCCACGCCAGCCTGTGTGTTGTTTTAATTCCATAAACAAGAATTTTTAAAGAGTTGTAACATTGGTGTCAGAGGTGGGGATTTCTTTTCTGAAAATGGCCGGTAAGAAGCTAAGTAAACTTCTAGTTGTAGAGTCTGAAATTGAAAAATTAAGAAAGGAAATGAAAGAAGGCCAGAATGAAATGAAAGAATTACTTAGGAATGAAAGGAAAGAATTACTTCAAGCAATAAGAGACGAAATAGGAGATCTGAAGGAAGATCTCAACACTAGAATTGAGAAGGTAAAGGTTGAGATTAACGAAAAGGTCGACGGCCGGATAATGGAACTCCAGGCTCAGATCAAGGACACAACTGCCAGGTATGATGGAGAGATTGGAGATATCAGGGAAGAACTGAGGAAAGTTCAGTTGACACAGACTGCAACCCCAACAACCGTAGGCAAGATGCCCATGCCTACATTTGATGGCACAATTTCATGGTCCGTATACAAGAGACAGTTTGAGGCAGCAGTACAAATAAACAACTGGACCAGAGAAGAAGACAAAGCCACGGCCCTTGTCTTGGCTCTTAGAGTTCAGTTGAAATCGAGGCAACAAAAATCCGGGGAATCTTTGCAGGAATTAAACACAGATATTGAAAGGTTAGCGCGCCTGTCTTACCCTGCCGCGGCACAGGAATTTCTGGACGTCATAATAACCGACACTTTCATCGATGCCATTCGTGATCCACACCTAAAAAAGGCCATTATGATAAGTGGCAAACGCAAGGCCAGTGAAGCATTGGTGTATGCTCTGTCTTACGAAGCAGCTAAGAACGCGTCCAGGACCGACCACCATGCCAGGCAACTGGAAGCTGATGAAGATGAGCAAATTAACAGGATTCGCAAGGTGGTCGAAGAGGTCATTACCTCAAAAGAGCAAAAGATAAGCGACGATTCGAGGAGTGCTGATATGGGTGATACTCGCTGCTGGAATTGTGGCGCCTCCGGTCATGTTCGGCGGTACTGTCCAAGACAGAGGCAGTATTCCGCCGGACAGAACAGAAACCCCCAGCTCCCAAACCGCTGGAACTACCAGGGAAACTAACGTCTGCCAGCTTCGTAGGGCGGAAGCTGGCAAAACACTCCAACAAAGCCCGTAAAGTCGTCATTCCCATTGCAACTATTGGGATTAAATCAAGCCTGTATGTAAAAGGAAAAATTTGACAGTTTGAGTGTAGATTTCTATTGGATACTGGGGCATCACGCTCAATCCTGCGACCCGATGTAGTCAAAGACATACAATTGAATAACGTGAGTGGACATTTATTAAAGACAGCAGAAATGGATGCTAGTGAAAACAATTTAGCCAGCCTTTGGCAGGGAAACATGCCATGCAGCAATAACAACCGGAGAGAGTACAACGATTGTTGCGGATACCCTAATGAAGTCCACGCACCTAATGAAGTCCCCGCACATAATGAAGGCCACACACATTATGAAGTCCCCGCACCTAATGAAGTCCCCGCATATAATGAAGGCCACACACCTAATGAAGTCCCAGCATTTAATGAAGGCCCGGCGACCAATGAAGGCCCAGCACCTAATGAAGGCCCAGCACCCAATGAGGCCAGCGACCCCACTTACTGCGCCTGCTCTGGTGGCCAGTCCCAAGAGCTGGTCCAGAGGAACAAGCACCCCGATCGATCCAAATTCTACGCCAGCATCCCTGACGCCAAAATATGCAGGGAGATCAGACGGCTAAACGCCTGCACCTGCGATAAAACCTACCGACGAGCAACCCACAAAACGACGGGTCACTCGCCATCAACGATAGTGTTTGGCCGGGAACTCCGCTTAACTTGCGACCTTTTGTTCGGGCTTCCCAGAGACGCTCCCTCCATGGAAACAGATTGTGCCAATGGACTGAGATCTCGACTCGAGGAACTACATTCTATGGTTCGAAAAATAAAACATCAAAATCGACGTCGTATACAGAATACAGAGAAACACCCGCACCAAGATGAAAGTGGCTCATGTGGACAGACTGTTGTGAGAACTGACCTGTCCGGGACGGACAGATTTAAGAGGGGGGCAGTGTTACGACTTTTCCCCCGGTGCGCACCGTGCATCGAGATATTGAACGCTATGACGCGGTAGAGACAGTGACGTGAAAGCCGGAAGAAATTGGCCATGTTGCAGTTGTTGTTTATTTAAGTTTGATAGATATTAATAAATACTCTTGGAACCCACGCCAGCCTGTGTGTTGTTTTAATTCCATAAACAAGAATTTTTAAAGAGTTGTAACAATATAATACACATAAAGCGCATCGTTTTTTTTAAAAACAAAGCAATCTATCAATATCTTATAAAAATGTTCCCATTGATGTGTATTATTTTTTTTTTTTTCATTTTAATAGTGTTGCAGCTAAATTTTCATATACAATAGCGCTATAAAAAAAAACATAAAATATGGCGGGTTACAGAAACATTAATTTAAATTGAGGATACACATTCTGTATCATTCATTTTCTGTAGTTTGATGTGCCAGAGATGTCAAAGACAGTAAGGAACACGATTTTTGCATGAGGCCATCTTGACAGTGTTTTTCGATAGGTACCCCAATGTATCTTGCCAATGGTCCACAACTGTATCTTGACAAGGGTCCCCAAATGTATCATGCGAAGGCCCTCAAGTTTATCTTGCCAACCAAGGGTCCCCAAATATATCATGCGAAGGCCCTCAAGTTTATCTTGCCAACCAAGGGTCCCCAAATATATCATGCAAAGGCCCTCAAGTTTATCTTGCCAACCAAGGGTCCCCAAATATATCTTGCCAATGGCCATCAAATGTATCTTGTCTACCCTCCCCCTTCCCTAGAACGTAGGATCGGCTCCGGTAGTAGTATTACTATTTCACGTTAGGGAAAAAAAAAGGAACATGGACATTTAGAATGAAACATTTCAGACAAACTGGCAAAACAAATAAACATGTTATCTAAAGCCTATTGTATACTTATTTTTTTTAATCAGTTAAAAGCAATTAAAATAAATCGCATGTAGGCTGCTTAGCAAATCAATCAAGCGCAATGTTGCTAGAGCCATTAAAATAGCTCCGCCATTGTTCAGGGGCAATAACTCTGTTTAGCAGCCAAGGATGGCCTTAAGAAAGGGGGGGGGGGAGAAACCCTCACAGTTTGCAATTGAATGAAATAAATTAGCTAGAAGTGATCCACATTGTGCGTCCACTGGTTCCGGGTCAGTGAAGACATTCAGTGAATGTGCCTCGCTATACACCACTAGCCTATATAGCTAATGGAGATACATTTTGTTTTGTTTTTCGTGAAAAAAAAATTAAACACAAATGGTGCTTTTTGTTTCGTTTACATTTTTTTGGTTTCTTTATCCTGATCGATAATCAAACAAAATACTAGTACACGGGTTCTCAAACTTCATTTTATTTTCGCGACCCACTTTGAAAACAGTATTAGTTCCGCGACTCACTTTGAAAACAGTATTAGTTCCGCGAATCACTTTGAAAACAGTATTAGTTCCACGAATCACTTTGAAAACAGTATTAGTTCCGCGACTCACTTTGAAAACAGTATTAGTTCCACGAATCACTTTGAAAACAGTATTAGTTCCGCGACTCACTTTGAAAACAGTATTAGTTCCGCGACTCACTTTGAAAACAGTATTAGTTCCGCGACTCACTTTGAAAACAGTATTAGTTCCACGAATCACTTTGAAAACAGTATTAGTTCCGCGACTCACTTTGAAAACAGTATTAGTTCCGCGACTCACTTTGAAAACAGTATTAGTTCCGCGACTCACTTTGAAAACAGTATTAGTTCCGCGAATCACTTTGAAAACAGTATTAGTTCCGCGACTCACTTTGAAAACAGTATTAGTTCCGCGACTCACTTTGAAAAGGCAGTAAAAAAAAAAAGAACTGCGTAAAAAGATAATAAAAGCAACATTAATTGAATATATAAATTGTTCCCAATTTTCTTCGTAAAAATACCAATATATAATTTTGTAACATGGAGTGAGAGAGAGAGAAAGTGAGAGAGATAGATAGATAGAGAGAGAGAGAGAGACAGAGAGAGAGGGGGGGAGAGAGAGAGACAGAGAGAGAGATAGATAGAGAGAGAGAAAATTATAGTTATGCATTCATTTCGATGTTTCAATCCTATAAATTACATTTCATCGCAACCCACCTGAAGTTCGTCCGTGGGCCGTGACACACAATCTGTGAACCACTGAACTAATACTGTGGGCCGTGAGACACAATCTGTGAACCACTGAACTAATACTGTGGTCATTGTTTTTTTTCTGTCAAAGTTCCCAAAGTTATTTATAGTGAAGTGCATTCGAAATAAAATTGTTTATTAATCATCCCAGTATTAGACGATGGTGTATCTAAAATACAATATCGTTCTTTTAAATATTGAAAAGTTTGTGTGTGTGTGTGTATGTGTGTGTGTGTGTGTGTGAGTGTGTGAAGTCCTTGTAAAGGATGAGATGAAATCTCCTCAGATCCTATCTACCACTAATGGGATGGGTTTTATTGTGTTCTTCTTTCATCCCCCCCCCCACCATAATCGATAACATTATGGCCTTGAAGGCGGGGGCTTTAACCATGACCATGACATATCGGGGTTCGAACCCGGGACTCTCAGGTCGACAGTCTAGCGCTTTACCGAAAGACCATCCGTCCGTTAAAAGCTTGAAGGCCAACTATCATTTCATAACAAAATAATGCCAAAAATGATCAAAGACCAGTGGTACTCTAATATTGATATGAAAAAAATAAAAATCTTTAAAAAAAAAAAAAAAAACTTTTTGATATACCAATTTTTTTTTCCGTTTCAATGTTGTTATTATGTAAATAATTGCCCCATTGTGGCCTCAGTGGTCAATCTTGATCAGTTCACTATAACACGTGATAGCCGACAAGTTAGGAAAAAAAGGTCACTTCAGGAAAACTAGAATGCGCACACAAAATAAATCAACAAATATGTAGCAGTAATAGCCAGAGCTCTTCGCCTCACCCCCACCCCCTGCCCCCCCCCCCCATTACCTCAGCACTCTCAAACTTTTATAGAATAACAGAGAAATTTGGAGAACCTGTGATATTTTACCCTTCAAAAATAATATATATATAATAGTAATTTGGGCTCTGCGTTAAATCGAAAGTAAAGAATTAATACAACAATATTCCAGTTTAAAATACAATCATGAAAAAATCGGATCTGCCCGAAAAAGACTAAGGGAATCTAACTCTATGCAAAGGTTTTGCAGGGTACAGCTAATAAACTTAGAGTGACTAATGAAAACAATGTCCCGACTCTCAAACAATGACCTAGTCATTGTGACATTAAATTAACGCTTTGGATTTCCCCGAAAAAGTTTATTCAAATATCAATATATTTATATGAGCTATAGTTTAATATATGTTTTTATGGGTAAACTTCTGTTGTTTTTTTTTCCCCAATTGACTCGTAGCACTGCAAACAGACCACTTTGAATGTCGTAAAATTTATGCATCTATCAAGAGGCGTTAACAAATCAAACCTTGATGTCGAAAATTAGACAAACAGCACCCTATTGTTGTGCATTGGTTAAAGGGCGTGGCGTGCTTTAATGGTAAAAGGAGTTCACGGTCGGAGATTGGAACTAGTTAGCACGGACTAGCCAGTAGTCTAGTGTGTGGGACAGTGGTCAGTGGTTAGGGTAACACAGCCAGAGGTAGTCGCTTGTAGGAGTTAGGCTGTGGAGGTACACAGGTGATGTCGGGACTGTTGTATTCTTGTATTGATTTACTTTCCATGTATCTTGAGGATTAAACTTACTTATTATATCATTCGTTTTTTGAGGAATACCGTGTTTTGTCTTTTCTTGATTTGCATTGTGCTACTGTGCATTGTTGCGTGTGTGGTTCTTAGGGTCAGAGTACTGACACACGTGACTTAACGCCCCGATCAGATCCCTGTACTTAACACTATTTTCGGCAGTTAGTCAAGTAAATGTAATAAACAAGCCGTACTGATAGTATACAAGTTCATATCGTGAACTACTGTTTACTATCATAGTTAAAGTAAAAGGTGTGGGGGTGGGAGGGGGGGGAATGGTGGGGGGGGGGGGGGGAAATCGCTGATGGATACGAGCAAGGTGAATGAAGAAGCCGTGATCTCAACTGATCTAATGGCGTCAGTGATGGAGCGGATTTGACGTCCACTCATCGCATTGATCTGTTACAGCGCCCGAGGCTAAAGTCGAGAGTTCTTATCCCAAGTACTGTTAGCGGAAAAAATGACAGAAGCCTAAACAGGCTCTCAATGACTATAGTACACTAGGACTATTTGTTTTTGTTTGTTACGTTTTGATAAAGTCAGTAAATGGGACTTTTTATGTTGGCAAATCAGACGTTTTATAACATCGGTAAATGGAAAGTGTTATAAATTAGTAAATTGGAGGAGTTAAGAAGTCAGTTGTGTTATTTGGTCAGTAAATTGGAAGTATTTTAAAATCGATAAATTGGACTTTTTTTTTTTAAAGTCAGTAGCTGGGACGTTTTATAAAGTGCATGTTACATGACATGGTACGTTTACATGGTACGTTTACATGGGTTCACAACAGCCCCGTAGCGTGAAAATTCTACAGCAGGGGCCAGGCATTCTACAGCAGGGGCCAGGCAATAGCAGAGGGGGGTGGGGACAGGTGGTAATACATTTTACTAAGTAGAACAAATAAGCAGAGGGGGCCAGACAAAACGCAGGAAGGGCCCGGCCCCCCTGCCCCCTCCCCCGCACGATACGGGCCTGGTTTACAATGTCATCTATGATGGTCATGGCTCAAAGAGTTTAAAATTAAACACGCGAATTTTCTTTCGTGAATGGGAAAGTCATAACCCGGTGTAAACAAGTAAGTCCATGATCAAATAATTTAAAAAAAAAAACAATCCTTTTGATGAAATTTTATTTTTTAAATTGTTGTTTGCTAATGAGCTTTATTTCACTTCAAAATTATCCTACTGCCCCGCCCCCACCTCACCCCCCGTCCCTTTACTCTGTACCACCCCCCCCCCCCGCCGTCCCTTTACTCTGTACCACCCCCATCCTTAGAGGCGCCGCTTCCCCTAACTTCATAATATGGCGTGATTCTGTTTTTTTTTTTTTCTAAATTCATTTCTCCTTTCGCTCATCGTTGTTATTACTCTTTCTTTTCTCTCTCCCACTCTCGCCCTATCCCTCCCTCTCTCTCACACACACACTCTCTCTCTTTCTCTCAATTTCCATCTGTGTGTTGTGTGCGTATGTTTTGTTTACATTCTTTCCGTATCCCTTTTTATAATTCAACAAATAAAAGTTGGCAACGCGTTTCCTTGAGAGCAGGAAGTTTTCGAAATAATCAAAACAAGCAACAAACAGACAAACAAACAAACAAACAAACTAAAACAGGAAAATAAGAACGCAAAATAAACATTCATTTTGAAAATTTATCACCTTGAAGTTGGGATTTAAAATAAAATGAATATGGAGTCCTTGACGCTTTCAAATAGAAACAAAAAAAAACAAGCAATTAAGCCTGTTCCATTCTGGACACAGGACGTGTTAGCGCATTTTCTTGTTATGTATCAGTACGTATGTTACTTTCAGTAAATATTTGTTAATTTTTGGAAATGTTTATAAACTCAATTTTGTAATGCATATATCTGTAAAAAAATATTATAAAGACGTTTCTTTATATTTGAAAAAAAATTATTTTCTCTTAAATCTAACTACAAGTGGTTTGTGGTTACTGAAATAGGACTCATAATTGAAAACATTCGAAATTATAGTCATTTAATCGTCCGAAAACTCCGTCAATTGTTGCATAGCTCTGATACTTTCAATTAAACTCAGAACACAAGCTTACTATTTCATTTGATGAGTTTCTTAATAAATCTTGGTGAAACTACGTGCTGCAGTATTTCGCACCAAATGAATGGGTTATTGAACGTACAAGGTATATATAATATATAAGCCCCTTAGGAGCCCTGAAGCCCGGTCCTCAGAGGTCCTATCGCGAAATGGACTTTTGATGTACACTTGGCAGGCCAAGACCTACAAAATGATATATACAACATGGGTCTAGGACTTATGGTTGTTGAGATATAGGCGCTCTTTATTAATATAGCTTATATAGCAAAAAACGGTACTAAGCCCCCTTTTACGGCCCTGAGAGATCAGATCGCGAAATGGAAAAAAGTCATTTCTTGGCAGGCCAAGACCTACAAAATGATATATACATCATGGGTTTAGGACTTATGGTTGTTGAGATCTAGGGTGATGACGGACAGACGGACAGACAGACAGACAAAACGGGGACAATAGAGCATTTTTTTTCGAAAATGCTCTAAAAACTATGCAAAAAAATTACCATTGAAGAAAAATAAAAGCACTAAATGTATGCCCTAAACTCACTGAATCAGTGGTGGTCGTTACAGTTGTTGGAAAATCTAGTGAGCCGCCTTCTCCTCTTCAAGTCGGAGACGAATATTGGTGGCTTAACCAGGGATAGAACCCTGTAGCCTTTGCAGGTGAGTCGACCTCGCTCTCCAGCGGTCAGTATTAAACTGCACCAGATCTAATGCCAAGAAGGCTAAAAAAAAAGACAGTTTGACTAGAGCCTAAAATATCTTTTGGGGAGTCATGTTCAAAGTCTCCGCTATATATCCGTTGGCCGTTGCATTATCAGTTCTGGTGGTGATGAAAGAAAGGCGACCACATTGGCGGTTTAAAGGATCTAAGAGACTTCATCTCAACCTTGAAGACCCATAAAAAAACCAACAAAAAACAAACAACAGCAACTGAAAACGTCTCCAAATTGAATGTTTTTAAAACATTTCGCTATAACGTTTACGTCGTATTAGGGTTACACTTATTAAAAAATGTGGCCAGAGAGTGTAAATAAAATGCCTCAAAAAATCTGGACAAAGATTACAATTTACCATGGTGGTTGGGGTGGGGGGGGGGGTGAGAGCAGCCCAAGGGTTGATTCAGCTGTTTACAGAACTCCAGATCATCGTCTAAGTAGGTCAATGACTCCGCAGAGATTCGAACCTGCACCTTACATATCTGTTATACAATGACACACTCTCTCACTACCTAATACTCTGTATAGGAACTTTTTTATTTTTTTTTAACAGATTTTTTCCCTTTACTGGGGGGGGGGGGAAGGTGTTATACGTTTTCTCTGAAACCATTCTATTTCGAAACCGATGACACTTTTGTGGGACAACTTTTAAAAGTGCTGCTTGGAAATATCTCACCTTAAAAATGTTGACATGAACTGCAGAGTTTTTTTTTTGTAACAGCCTCGGGTCAACCACAAGAGGCTGTACATTTTTCAAAGAAATATAAATTTCAATACATTATGTTGAAAAAAAATCATACCCCCCCCCCTTTCCTTTATCTCTAATTATATAACATAGGCTTACCACTACGAAAATCCTCTTCGAAAAAAAAATATAACGAATATATCTAATTGTGTATCGTACATTTGCGTTATATATACCAGACGCCAACTAGCTCCAACCCTCGACTTTAATGAATTGAAAAAAAATGCCCCCCCCTTTCTTATCTACCTTGCATTTGTTATAATATATGCAGAGGCGTACCTAGGGTACGAAATTCCCACCGGGCCCCAACTTAATGGGCCCCCAAAAATTTATTTTACATTAAATAATGAGAACATATCTCATGTCATGGTGTCGAATGTCAAAATGCAGGGGTCCCAAAGAGGCCAAACCCCCTCGGGCCCCCAAATCCCTAGGTTCGGCACTGAATATATATCAACAGGTCCTACAAGTATTTTGTAAGGAGACAATTCATTTTTCAAATCTCACAGCTGTTGATGTTAGTATCAGAAAACTGGGAATTGCAATCTTTTATTCAAGTTCATTAGTTCCCTTAAATATAAATATCTTTTTTTTTTTACTTCAATGTTTCTTTGCATTAAATTAATCCAATAAAAAATAAAGAGAGTCAATAATTTAAAAACAAAGTTATAAAAAATGGACACATCTGAGATTACGTCATTAAATAATACAAAAAATTAAGACACAGAGTTTCAATTAGGGAGAATTAGCGTAGAATTAAAGCATTGAGGATTTTGGCAGAGTTATGTGCCCCCTGTATCTGTAACTTCAAAATGTTACGTTAGCGTGACATCATCATTGTAACGTGACTAATCATAAATTTGGGTTTTCTATATTTTGATCCGGTTGAATGCGCGGGGAATGTATGCTTCGTTCCAAAACGTCCCCTATCGCAGGGCGTCCCTTGGGTGCGGGGGGGGGGGGGGGTTTGAGAGTGATCGCCCCTTATCGCCAGCTCCATAGACTGCAACTGATACTGATGAGTGAAGTTTATGCATGACCTTTCAATGTTGTAGTAATGCATGCGCCCGTGTAAAGTATTTAATTGATGTTTCTTGTCTGATTATGATGCTAAGCAGCTCTATTTGATTACACCGTTGGACATAGATTTATAAATGGTGATAAGAAAAGACTTGATGTTTTTATGTATCAGTTAACGTAAACTCGTAAGTCGTGAGTTGGTATAAGTATAGCTATATGTCTATATTTAACCAGGCATCAGTCTGATTATAGTCATGGTAGAGTCTATTTTACTAATGGCTCATTATGTGTATAGAAGAAGTAGAAATATATTTAGCTAAAGATGTGTATATGTATAGCTATGCCTCAGATTGGGTAAATTCACGGATTAGTATAATCATATAGGTAGTACATATGGAGCAGTACATCTATTGCTATGAAGCAGTATATGTGTAGCCATGACTTTTTGAACTTATAGCCATAGATCAAAATATGTGTAGCCATGACCTTTTGAACTTATAGCCATAGATCAAAATATGTGTAGCCATGACTTTTTGAACTTACAGCCATAGATCAAAATATGTGTAGCCATGACTTACTGAACTTACAGCCATAGATCAAAATAAGTGTAGCCATGGCTCATCGAACTTACAGCCATAGATCAAAATATGTGTAGTCATAGATAGAATAGGTGAAGCCACGAATGAATATACGTGTAGTTTATGTACAATTCATTGGCCATTCAGACGAAACCTCAACTGCAATCTGATTAGAAAAATATATCTCATTGATAGAAGTCAACAAGAGATATGAAAATAGTTTCCAATGTTACATTAATGTACTGCACACAATCGATCACAGGTTCAATACTCTGTGAGTTCAATGAAGGGATAATTTGTTTACCTGCGACTCTTATACGCGCATTGACCTATGATGACATTGTTTCTCTTACACCTCCTCTATCTTAGGCGAAGGGTGGGACCAATATTACGCCCTTTCAACGAGCTACCCCTATGCCTGCTACTTTGTTCTTATAAAAAATGTTGTTTGTACTGTGAAATGCAGAACAAAGCCACGCCTTGTTTCCACATGAATCACAAGGACGGACGATCAGTTGACAGGTTTTAACAAAGCTAACCGTTAAACTAACAGGCTTATATTACAGAGTCAGAATCTAACAATGGTCTGCTCGTTAAGGAAAAACATGTCTGTGTTGAAAAAAAAATGAAATGCTCATTAAATCCACAATGAGACAGTAAGGGACAATAAATTGACAATTACTGCATCAAGTCCACAACTTTTTTTTTTAAAGTACATGTAAACATATTTATGTTTTTTTTTTTTTAAAAACGGGGGGGGGGCTGTGATTTTCTACGGGTTAAACAAAAGTGTAATGACAGATGTCTTTGTACTCAATATTTACCTACTATGACAATAATAAAGAGAGAAAAAGAATCACATTCGATTCTTGGACTCATCCATCTTTTAACATTGTTTTGTTCCCTCAGGGATGATTGGCGCTTCGGATCACGTGACATCAGCTTCCATTTTTTTTTTGTGTGCTATACCCGATCGACAATTGTAAGATGAGAGTAAGATCAAAACTAATTTTCTGAATTATTTTACTTTTTTGTCCCAATGTGCCAATCTTTTTTCATTTAATTGCTTAAGTGACCATTTCAAACTGATACGGTCAGATAAATCTAGAGGGGGGGATGGGAGGGGGAGAGGGATGGGTTGACTACAAAAAGACCGTTCACCGTTTAATCATATATTCTTTGTTTTCATGAATATCGAGTTATCGGTTTTATTGATGCTCGGAGTCTGAGCCGTTCATACGATTTAGCCAAATGTAGATGTGGGGGCCCAATAGCAAAGGAAAGATGTGGGGGCCCAATAGCAAAGGTAGATGTTGGGGCCCAACAGCAAAGGTAGATGTGGGGCCCAATAGCAAAGGAAAGATGTGGGGGCCCAATAGCAAAGGTAGATGTTGGGGTCCAACAGCATAGGTAGATGTGGGGCCCAATAGCAAAGGTAGATGTTGGGGCCCAACAGCATAGGTAGATGTGGGGCCCAATAGCAAAGGTAGATGTGGTATTCCTATGTAAACTGAGGAGTGGGAGCCATAGGAAAAGTTTAACGTGATGTTATACAGTTTTGCATACTGCTATATGCTGCTATCCGCTTATATAAACTGCTCTACACTGCTATATATTGTTACATACTGCTAAACATTTTTACATACTGTTACATACTATTTAACACTTCTACATACTGTTACATACTATTTAACACTTCTACATACTGGTACATACTATCAAACACTTCCACATTCATTGATGTACATTGCTAGACACTTGTATGCACCTCTCTATATTTCTTTAGACTGCTATACACTCCATCTTACTGCTGCTAAACCCTGCTGCATACTACTTTATCACCATCTGCAATATGTCATATATATCTTACCAAAATATCTAGTTTCTAAATATGAAACAATATGTAAATAAAGAAATACTTTTATTTACACTATATTTACGATCAGTACGTTACGAAAGCATTTCTATGACACCATTAGGGAATCGGTGAGCCGTTGTGTCCTCTGACCCCTCCCCCCCATCCGCCCATGTTAACGCCCCCTCCCTGTGTTGCTGTCCTCGGCGCCCAACTGACACTGCGCCACAACCAGTGTCAAGTTGTCTCTCACACCAGATGAGTCGAGTACTATCGGACATGATTCATCCATTAAACCCCTCCCTTTGTGATACCCCCCCCTCCTTTCCCGGTTCCCCCATCACTCTAGCTTCACTTCATTAAAGGTCTAGTAATTAATCTGTTTGGCGATGTGTTAGTGAGCGTGTGTGGATGTGCCAGCCTGTTTTGGTGTGTGCCTATGTTGTGTCTATTGTGTCTATAGTGTGTCTACGGTGTGTCAATAGTGTATCTATAGTGTGTCTATATTGTGTTTACCATGTGTATATAGTGGGTCTATGGTGTGTCTGTATTGTGTCTATAGTGTGTCTATATTGTGTCTATATTGTGTCTATAGTGTCTATATTGTGTCTACGGTGTGTCTATATTGTGCCTATATTTGGTCTACGGTGTGTCTATAGTGTGTCTATATTGTGTCTATAGTGTGTCTGTACTGTGTCTATATTATGTCTATAGTGTGTCTATATGGTGTCTATATTGTGTGTCAATAGTGTGTGTCTACAGAGTTTGACTTTAAAAAATATAGTCATCAAAACACGTCATAAAAACTGGCTCGTCTGGGAACCGCATATAACTCACTATAGAGCCGCATTCGGCAAAACCCTGTCTTATGTATTGAACTCAAGCGAAACTTGAATGCAAGGGAAATAACAACGCATTGAGCTCTACAATATCAATATTAGGAGTTATTGCCCTTATTTTAGACTTGATCTATCCTCAAGTATGAAATCGACATTATAAAGAAAAATGTTTGGTATAAAAGCATTTACATGTAGTTGATTTTTTTTTTTTAATTGGAATTCCTTAATCCTAAGTCGATTTAAGAAGAAAGGGATTTTTGTTTTATTTCGTGTTGAAAATAGAATGTCAACATCGGGTTATTACTGTGTTAATGGTCAAACGAATTATATTTCATTCAGCGATTAGGACTTTGAGACATCTTATCTTGACCCTAACTGTCTCCAACAAAAGGAATTCCCCCGCCCCCCCCTCCCCCCTGAACAAACACAAAGCAATTCGTTAAATAGCATATTACTGACGGGGCCCTGAAGGGTATAAGATAAAAACATCTAGCCCTTACAAGGAGGGAGTTTGCAAATTAACGAAACAAACAATATAACGCTTTTAAAAAAAGCTGAAAATAAAATCCTCGTATTAAACACATCATTTGCGAAAAATCAAAAGAATTTAACTGAAATTTATCTTTAAGGTTTTTGTCATGCTCGAATTCAGTACAGTTTGCATGACAATAGATTTGCCAAGATTTATTGTAGTTATTTTTTTGACTTTTTTTTACCAATGGTGTTCATGATGAAGCGCCACACATCCAGGTGCTGACCTAGGATGACCATACGTTTTGGACCCTGGGGGGGGGGGGAAATAAGTTGTAAATAATAGAAGTTTAATAAATAAATAAACACAGTTTTGTTAATATACAAAATATTTCATGAATAGGAAAAAAAAAAGGTCATTAACTGTGATTAATATGTGAAGTACACACAACTATACCATGACACAACGCTATAATCAGTTATTGCATAATGGTGAACATTTAACGTAACTAATTGCATACATTTTAAAAAGAGGTCAACACAACGCTGAGGTTCAATGAAAACGGACAAAACTTGGTTAAAAAAAAAGGGCAACATGGCTTCAATATTTGGGTTCCTCAATATCGTCCATTTTGAGCCAATCCTTACCAGGCGTACCATTAAATATGACGCCAACTTTATTTTAAGTATGTCATTAGATGATCACGATCCTAGGATGTCATTAATTTTGGATGGCGTGCTATCTCTTGTTGAAACATTTTAGTTATTTAATTATGGTAACAGACTTTCATAAGGGTCGAAGACAGCACTTGAGTAAGAAACTAGGAGCTGTTTGGCCTAAACACATTACCAGCACGTCAATGTCTAACGATATTACCCCTCCCCCCCCACCCAACCCAAACACCTTACTAACCTACTAATTAGTTTAGTCTATTCAAATTCTAAAATAAATACCAAAATATTGTAAAACATTTAAAATTATATATATATATATATATATATATATATATATAATTATATATATATATATATAAACTTATTAATCTTTATTTTAGTTACTTATTTCAATTCTACTAAAAACATTGGAGAGAATTATATATGATTTTAAATAAAAGTGTGTTAATAAAGGGTGAATAATAATACATTGGTAGCGGTAAATGTGTCTCTAGTGGGTTTAAAACCTGGCTCTTGTATTCATCGTAACACATTAATTAGAGAATATAACGCAGGGTTGGGCCAGTGGAATGTTCATCTCTCTACAAATCCCTGTAATGACCACATCTTTCTCTCTGAATGTTGGTGGTGGGGGGGTGGGTGGGGGGAGGGGGTTAGGGTTGATGGTCCTCAGTTTTTTTTTAAGGTGTTTTATAAATGACGCGTCATTTCGAATTACCTGGAGGAGGAGCCAGGTATGTACAACAGACATGTACATTTCTCAGACGACACAGTTAGAATTACTTTCATATGTCCACAATATAATGTGGGAGCTAGGACATGTCGCGCAATTTGTTTTTCTTTAATTGTCAAAAAAAAAAAAGCCCGGATAAGGCGATGTCTCGCCATTAATACTTCTTTGCTATTTTTATTTCAGTGGATGTGTGCTTGAGACATTATTGTGTGTTGATGAAAGTAAACGTGTTCAGACATACCTTTTACCTGATGGGTGAAATCAAAATTGTTCTTATGTGTACATGGCTCTAATGTGATTATCTCAGTATATTCGAATCAAAGACTTAGATATATATGATAATTTATTGATGGGAATGATAAGTTAATAAACACATAACATCCGCTCACCAACTTCCCCTTTTATTAACATGAAAAGGAAGTTTCATACCCATAGAGGGTCTAAAAATTGTAATATTTCATTTTTAATGGAAACCCTTTAAAAATGATTCTTAGAAAGGGTCCCCCCCTTGCAACCCTCTGTACGCCATTACCATTTACTTCTCAACGTCAGACAACTGTTGTCCCAACTCTTTTTGCTCCCTCTGCCGACCCCTGCCACGGTTCTCAACCTGTGTTACCCCAAGGGGCACGGGCAAAGTTTATGCAGAGGTACGCAGCGACATATAGTTTTCGTTTAAAGCAACCAAGCGTCCGAAGAAGATCGCCCCCAGAGCTGCGTGACTCACCAACATACCACACGTGCCTATGTACCTATTAGAGAATGGTAAGCAGATTAGATCAATGAAAATAAGGGTACCCGGGGGGAGGGGGCAAAATTTTTCCCCCATTTGGGGTACTGTCAGGGAAAAAAAAAGACTGACAACCACTGAACCACTGCCACGTCCGACTTGTGCTATTGTATCTTACGTTACACTTATACCCAGTTACACACACATGTAAGTAACACGTTCAACAATACATGACACACACCACAAGGACCATAAAGAAGCAAAGAGAAATAGACAGAACAACGATCAGTGCCAGCTTTTGTTCCTTCAAGGCCTCAGTGCATATTCCCACATCTGGTTAAAACATTCGTGCATTTTTTATCTTTTTTAGAAATTGAACTGTAAACTGTGTTGTTATTTCAAAGAAGAATGCAATATACAAGTGTTTGTATATATATATATATATATATATATATATAAATTAAGTGACACCCATTTACATTGTTATATGATTTATGTGTTTGTCCCCACAGTTTGAGCTGGAGTGCTCTCTTCGCCCCGTTCTCACTAACTCCTCCACCCCCAACCCCTCCCGCCCCCCCCCTCCTTCTGCACCCCACACTACCGTTGAACGACAGCCCTGTTTTTTTTTTCATTTTTTTTTTAAAAAGGGGTTAACGATAATGAAGCAGGCCTGTCAATCCTATGTGAATAGATTCAATACATTGTGTTTAATTTAAAAAGTAAAACAACAACAACACGACGACAACAGGAAAGGCATGTAACTCTGGGAAGGAAAACAAAACAATGCGCCGCATTAATGTTATACAAAGAGTGATCTTTCTTGGATTTTTTTTTTTTGAAAGAACAATGGTAACGCACCTGGGAAAATACATTTTTGTGTGTGTCTCAATCTTGCAAGTCTAGACGGCATGCATTATAGGTTTAAACTTGAATTACATGCGTACAAGGTTTTAATATTTGTGTGTGTATATATATATATATATATATATATATATATATATACTAGTTGCAAGTACCCGGCTTTGCCCGGGTTTAAAATAAGGTTTTCTGTTTACCTTTTGTTTTCTCCCTCCCCCTCTCTCCCTCCCTCCCCCTCCTTCCTTACCCCTCTCTCCCTTTCTCTTTCCCTCCCTCCCTTTCTCCCTCCCTCTCCTTCCCTCTCTAACTCTCCCATCTCCCTCTCTCTCCTTATCTACCTCCCTTCCTCCTCCCCCCCTCTCTCTCTTTATCTCTCACTCCCTCCAATTTCTCCCATCCTCTCTCCCTCCCTCCCTCTCCCGTCTCCCTCTCCCCCTCTTCCTCTCCCTCCCTCATCCCCCCTCTCTCCCTCCCTCCCTTTCTCCCTCCCTCTCCCACCCTCTCTCCCATCTCTCTCCATTCATCCCTCCCTCATTCCCCCTCCCCTCCCCTCCCTGCCCCCTCACTCCTTTCTCTCTCTCACTCTCTCCCCCTTCCCACCCTCGCTTTCCCTCCCCTCCCTCTTATCTCCCTTCCTACCCCCTCACTCCCCCTCCCTTCTTTTCTCTCTCCCTCTCCCCAGCTCCCTCTCCCATCTCCCTCTCCCCCTGCTCCCTCTCCCCCTCCTTCTCTCCCCCCTGTCCACACACACCTCCCCCCCTCTCTCCCCTCCCTCCCTCCCTACCCTCTTTTCCTCTTTTCCTCTCTCTCCCCCCTGCCCCCCCCTCTCTCTCTCTTTATCTCTCTCTCTCCCTCCCTGCCCCCTCACTCTTTATCTCTCCCTCCCTCCCTCCCACCCTCTCTCTCCCTCCCTCCCCCTCTCTCTCCCTACCTACCCCCTCTCTCCCTCCCTTCCTTTCTCTCTCCCTCTCCCCCTGCTCCTTCTCCCATCTCCCTCCTGCTCCCTCTCTCCCTCCTTTTCTCCCCCTATCCATCCCATCCGTTCCTCTCCCCTCCCCCTCCCTCCCCTCACAGAGGAATTTTATCTATGGCGCCGTCGAGATTACTTTAATATAGTAAAATACTAAAATAAAAATAATTAATTACAATTAAACTACCCATCGATATGAAACGAAACCTGTCCTATAACCTTCCCCATATAATTATGTGTATGTGTAACAAATTTCACGTTATTTGTTTGTCTGGATCTTGAGTTATAAGGCAACAGACAGACAGACAGACAGACAGACAGACAACGAATGCGTCTTATAAGTATAGATATATATATATATATATATATATATATATATATATATATATATATACTAGTTGCAAGTACCCGGCTTTGCCCGGGTTTAAAATAAGGTTTTCAATTTACATTCTGTTTTCTCCCTACCCCCTCTCTCCCTTCCCCCTCCCTCTCCCTCCTTACCCCTCTCTCCCTTTCTCTTTCCCTCCCTCCCTTTCTCCCTCCCTCCCTCTCCTTCCCTCTCTAACTCTCCCATCTCCCCTCTCTCTCTCCCATCTCCCTCTCCTCCTTCTCTCCCTCCCGTCCCCCGTCTCTCCTGCCTTCCTCCCTTCCTCCCCTCCCCCTCTCTCCCTCCCTGCCCCCTCTCTCTCTTATCTCTCCTCCCTCCCATTTCTCCCATCCCTCTCCCTCCCTACCCCTCTGTCCCTCCCTCCTTTTTCCCTCCCTCTCTCTCCCATCCCTCTCTCTCCCCCTCTTCCTCTCTCTCTTTCTCCCCCTCTCTCCCTTTCCCCTCCCTTTCTCCCTCCCTCCCTCTCCCTCCCTCTCTCCCATCTCTCTCCCATTCACCCCTCCCTCATTCCCTCTCTCTCCCTCCCCCTGCCCCCTCACTCTTTTTCTCTCTCCCTCTCTCCTACCCTCGCTTTCCCTCCCTCCCCCTCTATCTCCCTCCCCTACTCCCTCCCTTCTTTTTCTCTCTCCCTCTCCCCCTCCCTCCCTCTCTCCCCTCCCTCACTCCTACCCTCCTTTCCTCTCTCCACCCTGCCCCCTCTCTCTCTCTTTTTCTCTCTCTCCCTCTCTCTTCCTATATCCCTCCCCCCTCCTTCTCTCACCCCCCCGTCCCCCCTCTCTCCACCTTTTTCCTCCCCCTCCTCCCTCCCTCCTCCCCTCCTCCCCCTCTCTCCCTCCCTGCCCCCTCTCTCTCTTTATCTCTCATTCCTCTCCCTCCCTCCCTACCACCTCTCTCTCCCTCCCTCCCTCCCTTCTCTCCCCCCCCTCTGCCCCCTCCTTCCCTCTCCCTCCCTGCCCCCTCTCTCTTTATCTCTCTCCCCCCTCCCTCTCTCTGTACAATTAAACGTCAAATTACGCTTCTTAAATAAACAGAAAACCTTATTTTAATCCCGGGCAAAGTCGGGTACTTGCAGCATGAAAAAAAAACAACAACAATATTTTTTTTTCCCGTCCCTAGCCCTTTCTTCACCGTCCGTTCAATTACACATTCACTTGGTGCGCGATTTTTATTTATAGTGAAGGCGATCCCATACCGTGGATACTTTAATATAGTAAAATACTAAAATAATTAATTACAATTAAACTACGCATTGAGATTGTATTAATAATGTTAATAATGTCACAGAAACATTTCAATTAACGTATTTCGGTTTATTAAAGTGCACCTTTAATTTTAATCTTCCGAATACATAAAACGATAGGTAAATAGATATGACTATTGATTTCATCATGTTTACAATTGGAGTTTCCGGGAGTTACCCCTCTTTTAAAAATGCGTCATAGGGAAATGACGTCACAGAGGAATTTTATCTATGGCGCCGTCGAGATTACTTTAATATTGTAAAATACTAAAATAAAAATAATTAATTACAATTAAACTACCCATCGAGATGAAACGAAATCTATACTTTAACCTTCCCCATGTAATTATGTGTATGTGTAACAAATTTCACGTTTTTTGGTTTTCTGGATCTTGAGTTATAAGGGAACAGACAGACAGACAGACAGACAACTAATGCGTCTTATAAGTATATATATATATATATATATATATATATATATATATATATATAGATAGATAGATAGATAGATAGATAGAGAGATAGATAGATCTTTTACTACGAAATTTCAACTTGTTTTAAAAAAAATAAGCTTTAGCTAAATCTTAGCTGAAAATAACTGACCAATGCTCAGTATCACCATCAAAAGAATCTTTATTGAAATAGAGCGATAACATACTATAAGTTGATACATCTACCGTGGGATGTTTTTGATGATTATTCAAACCATTGTTAGTGCATATAGAATAATGTATTATCTTGTACGATAACCAATTTTTTTTAATTTCCTTTTACTCTATCTATTTTTAAAACTTTCTGTATTAACCTAAAACTAGTTGGACGGACCTTGCACTTGTGGTACATGGACACACACACACATACCAGAATTGGCAGGTCTGTCATTGGCATACTTGGTACAAACTCATCAATCGTCGTCTGACCAGTGAACGACCGACCTGTCTGTAGTAACAGAAATCCAATACTGGCCCTGATCACTGAGAGCTGAAAAAGTGTTTCGGTCTGTATCAGAGTGCACCCATGTGCACCACGTGCTGAAGTGACGACCTCGGCACGCTACTCGTGACTCAATGACTTTTGTTACCAATTTAAAGGGCACGCTACTCGTGGTAACTTCCCTCTTGTTTTATTTTTTTTAATTCCCTTGCCTCTGGGAATCTATGCATCACTCAAGAATAGAAAGTAGTATATATAAGGACGTGGGAGGGGAAGTGCTTTTAGCCCCTTCCCCCCATCCAATTGTCCATTATTTTTTATTCATTTTGTTAGGAATAGAAATAATAGATCATGTTTTATAATTCTCATAATCATTAAAAGTAATATATGTTTTTTTAAAGCTTATTACTTTAACGGAGAATTAATCGCGCTGGAAAAAACGTCTGAGAAAGCCAGGGACGTCTTAGTAGGGCAGGCCCACCGACATAAATTTCGGGCCCCTGGGCAGGGCTGTCGCGGCCCCCCTCCCGTGCTGATAATAATATTTTCAAAAATTGATTGGCCAGCTCAGTCCGGGCCCCTTATACTCGCCGGGTCCCTGGGCATTAGCCCCCCCTACCCCCCTCTCGGCGGGTCTGGGGGTGGGGATGGGGTTGACGGGAAAGGTGTCATAAGAGAGTTACCCCTCTTTTAAAAATGTGTCATAGGGAAATGACGTCACAGAGGAATTTTATCTATGGCGCCGTCGAGATTACTTTAATATTGTAAAATACTAAAATAAAAATAATTAATTACAATTAAACTACCCATCGATATGAAACGAAACCTGTCCTATACCTTCCCCATGTAATTATGTGTATGTGTACGAATTTCACGTTTTTTGGTTTTCTGGATCTTGAGTTATAAGGGAACAGACAGACAGACAGACAGACAATTAATGCGTCTTATAAGTATACTAGTTGCAAGTACCCGGCTTTGCCCGGGTTTAAAATAAGGTTTTCTATTTACCTTCTGTTTTCTCCCTACCCCTTCTCTCCCTTCCCCTCTCTCCCTCCTTCCCTCTCTCTCCCTATTCCTTTCCTCCCTTTCTCCCTCCCTCCTTCTCCTTCCCTCTCCCTCGCTCTCTCTCCCATCTCTCTTTCTCCCACCCTCCCTCTCCAATCTCCCCTCTCCCCTTCGTTCTCTCCCCCTGTCCATCCTCCTCCCTCCCTCTCTCCCCTTCCTCCTTCCCTCTCTCCCTCCCTGCCCCCTCTCTCTTTATCTCTTCCTCCCATTTCTCTCATCCTCTCTCCCACTTCACCTCTCTCCCTCTTCTTCCCTCCCTCATTCCCTCTCTCCCTCTCTGCCCCCTCACTCTTTATCTCTCTCTCCCTCCCTCTCTCCTACTCCCTCTCTCCCTCCCTCACTCTCTCCCTCCCTCTCTCTCTCCCTTTCCCTTCCTCCCTTTCTCCCTCCCTCCTTCTCCCTCCCTCTCCCTCGCTCTCTCTACCATCTCTCTCCCTCCCACCCTCCCTCTCCATCTCCACTCTCCCTTCGTTCTCTTCCCCTGTCCATCCTCCTCCCTCCCTCTCCTCCCTTCCTCCTTCCCCTCTCTCCCTCCCTGCCCCCTCTCTCTTTATCTCTTCCTCCCATTTCTCTCATCCTCTCTCCCACTTCACCTCTCTCCCTCTTCTTCCCTCCCTCATTCCCTCTCTCCCTCTCTGCCCCCCTCACTCTTTATCTCTCTCTCCCTCCCTCTCTCCCACCCTCTCTCTCCCTCCCTCCCCTCTCTCCCTCCCTCTCCCTCTCTCCCTCCCTCTCTCCCTCCCTCTCTCTCTCCCTCCCTCTCTCTCTCCCTTTCCCTTCCTCCCTTTCTCCCTCCCTCCTTCTCCCTCCCTCTCCCTCGCTCTCTCTACCATCTCTCTCCCTCCCACCCTCCCTCTCCCATCTCCACTCTCCCCTTCGTTCTCTCCCCCCTGTCCATCCCCCTCCCTCCCTCTCTCCCCTTCCTCCTTCCCTCTCTCCCTCCATGCCCCCCTCTCTCTTTATCTCTTCCTCCCATTTCTCTCATCCTCTCTCCCACTTCACCTCTCTCCCTCTCTGCCCTCCTCACTCTTTATCTCTCTCTCCTCTCCCTCTCTCCCACCCTCTCTCTCCCTCCCTCCCTCTCTCCCTCCCTCCCCTCTCTCTCCCTCCCCTCTCTCTCCCTCCCTCTCTCTCCCTTTCCCTTCCTCCCTTTCTCCCTCCCTCCTTCTCCCTCCCCTCATTCCCTCGCTCTCTCTACCATCTCTCTCCCTCCCACCCTCCCTCTCCCATCTCCACTCTCCCCTTCGTTCTCTCTCCCCCTGTCCATCCCCCTCCCTCCCTCTCTCCCCTTCCTCCTTCCCTCTCTCCCTCCCTGCCCCCTCTCTCTTTTTATCTCTTCCTCCTATTTCTCTCATCCTCTCTCCCTCTTCACCTCTCTCCCTCTTCCTCCCTCCCTGCCCCCTCACTCTTTATCTCTCTCTCCCTCCCTTCTTCTAAAATCCTTCTTCATTCCTTTACCTTCCTCAAACTGTACACATCAGAGAGCATGAAAAAACATCAACAATTCTTTGCATCACAAAGGCACAATACAGCACCAGCGCGCAAGTTCTATTCGATCATAGGGAAATGACGTCACAGAGGAATTTTATTTATGGCGCCGTCGAGATTACTTTAATATAGTAAAATACTAAAATAAAAAAAATTAATTACAATTAAACTACCAATCGATATGAAACGAAACCTGTCCTATAACCTTCCCCATGTAATTATGTGTATGTGTAACAAATTTCACGTTATTTGTTTGTCTGAATCTTGAGTTATAAGGGAACAGACAGACAGACAGACAGACAGACAGACAACGAATGCGTCTTATAACTATATATATATATATATATATATATATATATATATATATATATATACATCATTACTCAGTGTTCATCAATATGTTTATTTATTTATGATGTCGATGTTCATATGATATATTTATTTAAAGATTTCTAAAATTTAATGAAAATCACCAAGGAATAAATATTCCTAAGAGTTATTGTTCCTTAGTCGCATGCTGCTTTAAACAGCCATCAGGAAAGGTCAGGTGTTGTGTGACTAGGCGTACCTAGAGTTGGGGGAGGGAGGGGGGGTCCGATTTCGAAAGTCCCCTGGGCCCC
Organism: Bulinus truncatus; assembly: GCA_021962125.1. Taxonomy (NCBI): domain Eukaryota; kingdom Metazoa; phylum Mollusca; class Gastropoda; family Planorbidae; genus Bulinus; species Bulinus truncatus. The sequence goes on from JAGDYQ010000021.1 coordinate 9,199,913, forward strand.
AGCTTGAGGGGGGGGGTCACCAAAATTTTTTTTTTACATTAAATATTAAGTACATTATGTCACGTCATGGTGTCGAATGTCAAAATGCATTGCCCCCCCCCCCAAAGAGGTCGAGCCCCCGGGCCCCCGAATCCCTAGTTTCGGCACTGTGGCCAGATTGTACTGTGACGAGCCTCTATCAGATCCATTGGTATCCGTAGGCAGAGAATTTCAAAAATGTGTTGGGTGCCCTGGGAGGGGCTGACGGTCATTAATGTTTAGCCCCTGACATTCTCCACCGACCATGCACCCACCCACCGACTGTGCACCCACCCACCACTAAGCAAATAACCAATACTTTAATACATCAGTTAGACCTATGTGGGCAGAGGACCCCTAAAAATGTATCAGACGGCCCTGTTATATGCAAAAATACCAATCCTGTTTCTTTTAGCCTCAGAAGTATAAGAAATGAACACTAGAAAGAGCCTCCTTTTTGTAATGAGGACCTGAAGTGGTATACCTGTCCATGAGATCATTTCCAGCGTGTGTGCTCGGATGGCCCAAAATAAATTTTTGTCAAATTTTTTTGGAGTTTTTTTTTTTATTTTTGTGTGTTTCCTTTGACTTCAGATAAGCAGAAAAAAAAATTCATGAATATATGACTTTTTTTAGTAGTGCCTCATCGACACTGAAATTTTTAATCATTTGTATTGAATTTTGAATGTGAGTATGTATATATATAAAGCACACAGAAAATGCGAGAAGGCTCTGGAAAGTTTTAGAAAAATCTCTACAATTTTGGAAGGTTGTGGAAGGTCTTATGAAATTTCTAGAAGGTTCTAGAAGCTTCTAGAAAAACGTGGAAAAACTTAAGAAGGCTCCCGGAAATTCTAGAAAACACTTGAAGTTTTGATTTTCATACAAATAGCCAACTTCTCCAGTGCATTTCAATTTGTTATAAAAATCAAGTGTTATAAGATGAAATGTTGCAGCTATATAAATATCATTCACTTAATTATGACTACTAGGTCGAAAAGTGTTTTTCATTTAACAGGCATAGAAGTTGACACAACTCCAGTTTATTGAGATAGATACTTCCCCTAATTGAGCCCACTGGCCAACGGTATGTTTACAAACACAGCCATCTGGCAGTCAGTTAATACTATTTTTTATGAACTATTTCTTTGCGTGTATGCTGTCCAGTTGACATGCCAATGTTTATTGAGCTAGGTACTTCCCCTTATTTAGACCACTGGTCAATGATATGTTTACAAACACAGCCGTCTGGTTGACATTCGGTAGAATTTTTTTCATGAGGACATACTAATGTCCATTGAGCTAGGTACTTCCCCTAATATAGCCTACTGGCCAATGGTATGTTTACAAACACAGCCGTCTGGCAGTTAGTTGGTACAATTTTTAATGACCTATTTCTTTGCTTGTATACTGTCCAGTGGACATGGCAATGTTTTTTGAGCTAGGTACTTCCCCTAATTGAGCCTGCTGGCCAATGGTATGTTTACAAACACAGCCGTCTTCACTAAGACCTTTGGGGGGGGGGGTAGTACAACTGGACCGGATGTGCTTCTATTCAAGCGCTTTAAGACTTTTGGGCAAAAAAAAAGACAGGCAGAATTTAGTATATGCGACGATATTCGACTGTAGCAAAATATCATTAAAAGAAGTCATCACATTTTGTTCAAATATTCTACAAATGAAAGACAACTCAAGATATGTGCCACATGAAGATTACAAAGAACTCTGAGCCTTATCTTCCTGTTCCAGGAGCTTATCACCATGCAAGGTGGATGTCTAAAATAATCTACATCATGAAGATTTATCTCTCCGTCATCAATTCAAGCTGACTAAGCATGAAGACAGATCAATTTCAGAATTTGGTATCTTTGCATCCTTGGTTTACATCAAAGCTTGGATTCAGTGGCCCATTCTAGCAGACGCACCTCTGAATTAATCAAGCTTCTTTTTGATTATAAGAATGTTTCTGCCTCATTTCTCAGACTGCATTGAAAACGATTGGCCGACATCTCTGGTACCTTAGTGCAGATATGATTTCTCTAATTCACTTTAGGAGCTTATGGGAATATGTGGAAGCTTATGGGAATTTTTTGGAGCTTATGGGAATAAGTGTGATCTTATGGGAATATGTGCAAATTGATTATAGTAAAGTAAAGTTCCCTTCTTAGCCCTAACGGGCCATCGGGGCAGATGAAGTGTAGAATTCATCTGTTTCTATAACCTCGGCATATGAAGGGATTGTGTGGCTAGCACAACGCCCAGCCGCCTTTACTTCCCCAACTTAAAGTCAGGTACCCATTTAAAGCTGGGTGGACTTGGGGACTTTCACCAGGACTTGAAAAAATCCCAAGGTTCTCACTGAGATTCGAACCCGGGACCCTCCGGTCGACAGTCGAGCACGACCACCCGTCCCCTAAATTGATTATACTCCTGTTTATTATTTGGCGAAAGGGACTACAGGCTTTGTGTTTATTTTCAACAACGTAAGGTCAAATTTTTACGCAGCAGTAAATTCTACTCCTGTTTTTCAATATTTCAAACGGACTATAAGCTTCGTTTCTATTTTCTGCTAGAAAAATGATCAACTGCCATGCATAAGTAGATTTAACTCTATTTAAATTATCGAAAAAGAGAGATAAGGAAAGAGAGACAGAGAGAGAGAAAGAGAGAAAGAGAAAGAGAGAGAGAGGAGAAAATAGGAATATATGTGAACTAATGTGAATATGCAGGAGCTTATGGGAATGTGCAGGAGCTTATGGGAATATTTAGGAGATTATAGGAATAAGTAGGAGCCTATGGGAATATTAGATGCTTATGGGAATACGTAGGAGCTTATGGGAATAAGTAGGAGCTTATGGTAATATGTGGGAGATTCTGGGAATAAGTGGGAGCTTACGGAAAAATGTACCAATTGATTCTACTCCTGTTTAGTATTTGGCGAATAGGACTATATATATATATATATATATATATATATATATATATATATATATATATATATATATATATATATAATTATATATATATATATAAATATATATATATATATATATATACATACAGAGAGAGAGAGAGAGAGAGAGAGAGAGAGAGAGAGCGAAATAAGGAGAAAGAGAGAGAGAATGGGAATATTTGGGAGCTTATGGGAATATGTTGGAGCTAATGGGAATTTTTGGTAGCTTAAGGGAATATGTAGGAGCTTATGGGAATATTAGGAGCTTATGGGAAAATATAGTAGCATATGGGAGGGAATATGTTGAAGTTTATGGGAATATATGGGAGCTTATGAGAATAAGTGTGATCTTATGGGAATATGTGCAAATTGATTCTACTCCTATTTATTATTTGGCGAAATGGACTACCGGCTTTGTGCTTATTTTCAACCACGTAAGGTCAAATTTTTACGCATCAGTAAATTCTACTCCTGTTTTTCAATATTTCAAACGGACTATAAGCTTTGTTTCTATTTTCTTCTTTACAATGATCAACTGCCATGCATAAGTAGATTCAACTCTATGTAAATTATCGAAAAATAGCGATAAGGAAAGAGAGAGAGAGAGAGAATGGGAATATATGTGAGCTACTGGGAATATGCGGGAGCTTATGGGAATGTGTGGGAGCTTATGGAAATATGTAGGAGGTTATAGGAATATATATGAGCTTATAAGAATATTAGGAGCTTAAGGGAATATGTAGCAGCCTATGGGAATATGTGGGAGCTAATGGGAATATGTGGGAGCTTATGGGAATATGTCGAAGCTTATGGGAATATGTAGGAGCTTATGGGAATATAAGAAGCTTGTGTGAACATGTGTGAGCTTATGGGAATTTTCGGGAGCTTATGGGAATATTAGGAGCTTATGGGAACATGTGGGAACTTATGGGAATATGTATGCGCTTATGGGAATATAAGAAGCTTAAGGGAATATATAGGAGGTTATGGGAATTTGTAGGAGCTTATGGGAATATTAGAAGCTTATTGGAATATGTGGGAGCTTATGGGAATATTAGGAGCTTATTGGAATATGTGGGAGTTTATGGGAATATGTTGGAGCTCATGGGAATATGTTGGAGCTTATGGGAATATGTACGAGCTTATGGGAATATGTTGGAGCTAATGGGTGTATGTAGGAGCTTATGGGAATTTTCGGGAGCTTATGGGAATATGTTGGAGCTTATGGGAATATGTAGGAGCTTATGGAAATATGTGGTAGCTTAGATATATATATATATATATATATATATATATATATATATATATATATATATATACATGTCTCTTTTAATGTTTCAACAATTAATTTTCATTATTAACTTCTGGTTAGGCTGTGCGCTGTAAAAAAGAAAATCCAAATGCCATTGTGTAAAATTCCGTCGTGTACGGTTTACGTCTGTCACAAAACTCGTGTAATTTAGACTAATCAGTTATATAAGTCATTTGCCTTCACCCATGGGTGAGCAAACGTTTGAAGTAGCGGACCACATTGGGTTCGTAAAGTTAACGGGCGTGCTGGAAAGGAAACAGATTAATGGGCCGTTGAATTAATAAAAATAACATAAAAGTACAAAAAAAAGCCTAGTGCTGTGCTATAATTTGAAACTTGTGGCGGGCTGAAACAAATAGTCACGTGGGTCGGATTTGGCACGCGGGTCGTAGGTTTCGACCATGTGTTCTCTCAGCCTGTCTTCACTCAGCCTGTCTTCTCTCAGCCTGTCTTCCCTCAGCCTGTCTTCCCTCAGCCTGTCTTCTCTCAGCCTGTCTTCCCTCAGCCTGTCTTCAGTATTATCTTCAATCTTTCTTACCCTCTGACGTACACATCACAATGAATTGAGCAACAGTCATGAGACATCGAATGTACTTCTAAAAATGAAATAGATATCTAATTCGGAAATAAGAATTTTATACTATAAATATTCTTGTGTATAGGATCATCTCTCTCCTTCCCCCCACCCCCCGCCCCCAATGGATGTTTAATCCGACACCTCCAGTTCATACGATGTCAGCGACAATAAGAATTGAAAAAAAATTTACAAAAAAATATTGTGATGTCTATCTTAACATTACTTATCCAAGTTAAATTTTATTGAAATTCCCCCCCCCCTCACACACACACAAAATGACGCTGACAGTTCCATTTCAAGAAAAATATTTTTTATTTTTTAAATAGTGTTTTGAATGTCGCACTGACTTTTAAAAAAAATGTATATAAATATCTGTACTTGTTGAATGTCAGTGTGAATGCGGGTTTTGTTCAGAGCTCTGCGGGAATCCTTTATGGAAAGTGTCCTACGGCTAATGGGCTCATTTTACTCCATTCACGTCAAGTCAGAATCCGCAGAATATCGCTCCGAGATGAAAGCTTTTGGGATTAAAAGAAAATAAGATACGAGTGTTATACTGATCTATGCATTTTCATTTTTTTTTATATAGTCACTTCAAGTTTTTATAATGCCCCACCCCCACGCCGCTGTAAGCGGAGCCGTCCTCAGATCTTGTTGAGTCTTGGGAAATGGCGGGGGAGGGGGGGGGGGCAAGAGCCAGGCCCTGGTACCTTCCGGGGCAATGAGAACGATTTTTTTTTGGTAGGTGGGCCCTTCGATAGTGCAGGGGCACCGCAAAGGGGGTGTGTTGCATGCAACCCAATCCTTTTTCACTGGGGGCTCTATTAATCGGTGAGTGAGTGCAATCAGAAAGGCCTCTTCAGTTGGTGTAGATTTTCAGGCCTTGTTAACGGAAGGGGTGGATCATATGCAGCCTATACTGTCACTTAGTTTACATAAGTTTAGGAACGCCTGTGCCTGTAACACTAGGGTAGTACCAAGATACACTACATCACACACGCAGTTGTCTCACCTAGAGCAGGGAGGGAGGTATGGAGAACGTAGAAAGGTCGTGAGTGCATCAAAGAAGTGTCCCATCCGTACAAATAAAAAAAATGACGTGTCTGCAATTGAAACACTGCAGTCACATTACGCCACCCGTGTTCACACGTTTTGCCCATCCGGGAAATATTGACACCTGGATTGAACTTACCCTTGTCTATTCTGACGACTTTTTTTTTGCTCCTTCGTTTGGTAATATATATTATTATCAAAGTCCCTGCCGTAGTGATATCTATCTATCTATCTATCTATCTATCTATCTATCTATCTATATATATATATATATATATATATATATATATATTAATTTTAAAACAAACTCATGGATGGGTTTTCATAATGCAATTTCTTTTTCATTGCAACTTGAACCTACTGTGTGCAATAGTTATAAAGAACATCACGCAAGACATAGGAAAGTTACTTGACTGCCTGGGATTTGAACCCCAGACCTACCACAGGATGATCGGGCTCGACACAAAACGTCACCAACTCAACGTCTTCTCGACATATGTTTCTAGGTTACAGAAAAAAACATTCGCGAGATGAAAAATATTTAGTTTGTCTAAATAATAAGCTACAATAAATATTTCACCATGATGAAATACATTTGATAAGAGAGTTGTATTTATAGACTTCATTTATTTTCATGCAACAATTTGAAATAAAAATGGATTGAAAGCACATTGTACTTATTGGCGTAGGGATCCGGGTAAGAGTGGCCAATGATTTACGAGATAGGAGACGTTGCTAGATTAAATCGTATAACGTGCAGCTTACTAATTTATGTAAATATGTAACATATGATATTCTGACGAGTGCATGACGATTTTGTTATCATTCAATCTATTATGTTTTTGCCAACAAACTTCGGCGATTGTTTTTTTTTTTAAAAGAAAAAAAAAACATGATGCAGACTGAAAATATTTTTTTACTAGCTGCACCCTTCAAAGCCTTTGCATAGAGTTATGTCCCCTTAGGCTTGATCAGTAGGCTAGGTTATTTTTGAGTTTCGGGCAGATCCGATTTTTTATGATTGTATTTTAAACTGGAATACTGTTGTGTTAACTCTTTACTTTCGATTTAACGCAGAGACCAAATCGCTTATATATATATTATTTATTAGTTTTTTAGTTGAAGATTTATTCTTTCTTCTAAAGCGGTTAAATGCACACACCTAAAAAAAAAAATTTCTTGTGATAAAGAAGCCATAGTGACCTACTAGTTAGCGACTGAAAAATCCAAATGTTCGAATCTTCGTCAGACATGATATCGGCACGTATTTATTTCTTTTTGTTGGACGAGTAGCCGAGTGGTGTAGATACTCGACTGTTGAGCCGAGAGTCCTGTGATCGATCCTTGTTGAGAATCATGGGGAATTTTTCCAGGATGAAATTTGCTTTAAAGTCGTCCCAAAAGTCTAACCAGCATGATATGAGTACCTGACATCAGTTGACGAAATTTGGAATTTTACTTAAAGTGTCTCAAATAGAGCCGTAGCTAGCTAGTGTGGCGCTCAGTAGCGTTTTACATTTTGGGCGCCCTCTTACCATTCTGAAAAGTTTGAAAAAAACATTTAACACCTATCTTTTGGCGCTCCTTCCTGGCTCGGCGCCCCTAAGAGGCCACACAAACCGCAGTGCCCGCCTTCCTACGATTCTGGTCTCAAATAACACAACACAGAATTATGTATTGGAGTGTGACCGTATCTTGAAAGGGACCGGAAATTGGGGTGGGGGGGGGAGGATGGAGTGAAGAGGAGTGGGGGGTGAAGATAAGGTAACTCAAAACCTGCGTCAGGCGCAGTTAACATCAGAGATAAAACTTATTATTTTTTTTTTACGACTGTATCTTTCATGGCGCTGGAGCAGTGCCTGGCATAGGGAGGTCGTTTGTCAGGGGTAGAACTAAATTTGACACTAAGTTGTAATCCGAGGGTATGGCCATATTGTGTTACAAAAATGAACGCATGTAATTAAAAAATATGAAAAAAATACAATTTTTATAAATACAATTTTTGAAGTAATTATTATTAATTTTTTTTTTCGTGTCTTCGTTGTCCTTCAGATATATGAATGAGTGTTATAGTACAGAAGGTCACCGTGGGTAGCAGTGATGATAATGCGCATCTCATCAGCTGGGAGTTGTTTTTGTGTGTGTATGTATGTGTGTGTGTGTGACATATAGATGCTTTCAAAACCTGACGTATTGTTGTTTTTATTTATGTTCAAGGCTATCACTAAGTGACTAAACTACCACAGTTTTAAACTCAGATGGAACATAAAATGTTAAATCATTAGTCTGTATAAATGTCAAAGGAATGTATGTTTTTCTTTTCCTATGACAAAAAAAAATTATTTAATTAAATGTAATAACCATTAAATTCTATAAAAATTGGCTATAACATGCCTTAGACGTCAAGAAATATTGCATCTCTATAGATTCTTCTTAGTGCCACCTAAACATCTGTGAAATATCTACCTAGGGCCCCCAACATCTGTGAAATACCTACCTAGGTCCCCCAACATCTGTGAAATATCTAACTAGGGCCCCCAACATCTGGAAATACCTAACTAGGGTCCCCAACATCTGTGAAATATCTACCTAGGGCCCCCAACATCTGTGAAATATCTAACTAGGGCCCCCAACATATGTGAAATATATAACTAGGGCCCCCAACATCTGTGAAATATCTACCTAGGGCTCCCAAAGATCTCGGAAGTCTTTGCCTAGGGTCACCAAACATTTGTGAAATATCTGTCTCGGGCCCCCGCCAAGGACCACAGAACGGGTCTGCTATCCAGCTCTAGAAAATTAAAACTATAAAATAAATTTCAGATAACATTATATAAACAAAAAAAAACCTGAAACTCACTCAACCAAAACTACTTATAACCTGAAACTCACTCGACCAAAACTACTAAATGATCCAGAAAGTAACAACAATTAAGTTGCTGCCAAGTCCGGGACATCGCCAGCCTGGTTACCTTGATGTAGAATTGGGTCAACTGTGACCTGGTATAGAGTGTCCAACAAGTGAGCCATCTGCGATAACGTTATCAGTTGTTGGGGTTTTTTTTTAATGTAATATTTCATGCTATCGTGTTCATTCATTGTTCATCATCTGTTGTAACTTGCTGGGCTGTTAAAGCAAAAAAAAAAAATTATAAAATTAACTTATTATCAGGGGTGGGGTGTCGGAAAATATTTTCCGACACCGACAACGGCATACATACATGCACAAACTATACTGACACAGATACATACACATTATACTGACACATATACATAAAATCACTATACAAACACATGCATACATACACACATACATACAGACCATATACTTGTCACACATACACACACACTACAGGTACATAATTTCATGCACACATATCGATATATACAAACATACTTACATGCACAAACACATACATACACAAACACGCACATACACACACTTTAATGACACCCACCCACACACACACACACATACACACATACAACATACACAAGATCAAATTCAAATGATTTCGTTACAAAAAAATCATCAGAAGACATCTGCGAAAGATTGATCCTTCGTCTCAGGTTTCCACTGTTGGAATCCTCAAAGCTTTCCACACTTTTTTTTTCCACAAACTATACAAAATGTTCAGCAGCATGCGTTTGATTGATGGCTAACGTCTTTAATCTTGCGTACATAGACACGTCACAAAGACACTCATACAAATGTATTTCTAATGTGTCAGCTAATGCAGTTTTGTAGATAACATTCCAATTCTCTCTCAACCATATGCATATTCGTATGAATAAAAGACATATAAATGATACCTATTAGACAACCCTGGTCAAACGCAGTGGAGTAGTGGGGGGGGAGGGGTGGGAGGCGGGGGGGGGGGAGGTGATCATGCCCCCAAGGTTCTACTCACAAATGGTATATTGTAGACATAATATTATATGGTTTTCGAATGTGGGGGGGGAGGGGGGTCACTATAAGGTATTGTGCCCAGGGCGCGAGTTAAGGTCGGTACACCACCGGGTCAACAGACAGAGAAAGAAAGTAAATATTCGAACTGATACCAATAATAATCACACAACATATTAATATAACGCTGTAACAGAAACAGATGAATTCTACACTTCATCTGCCCCGATGGCCCTTTAGGGCTAAAGGAGACTTAATTTTTTTTTTTAACAATAATAATCCAATGATGGAATAAGACACTTTTTTGCAAAAAAAAACAACAAAATATAGTCATTTAAGCCTGGCCAGCCTAACCCAATAACCCTTGTATGCACTAAAAAGACTCTTGCATAAGTTATATGAATCATTTTTGCGTTATACTTGCCGCACAGGCCCTACCGACAGAAATCTCGGGTCCCTGGGCAGGGCTGTCACGCCCCCCCCCGCTGTGCTGATAATAATATTTTCAAAAGTGGATTGGCCAGCTCAGTCCGGTACCCTAAAATTCGCCGGCCCCTGGGCATTTGCCCCCCCCCACTGCCCCCTTCTCTGCGGCACTGTTGTCACATAATCCCTTTTAATACCGTGGCTAGAGAAACATTTTATCTTTGCCGATGGGTCACAGAGGGCTAACGGAACTTTTTACTTATTTTTCTTTACTAAATAAACCGTTTAGTGTGCTAGTATGCCCACCCAGGTTGTTGGTTGATCTAGTCTGACTTCACATAGTCGAACACTTGACCGAACCTCAATAACACATTTGAAAAAACAAAGACAAAAAACAGGGACAAAAGAGCCAAACTATCAAGGAGCATAAATTATAATAAACTTTTAATGAGAAAAACGAATTTGTTACAAATTAAAATGGGGACTTCCACACTAATATCTACGCCTCTGATACCCCTATAAAATTAGAAGTCGTCATTCGAAGACTATCCACTTCACGTCATTCGAAGACTATCCACTTCACGTCATTCCAAGACTATCCACTTCACGTCATTCGAAGACTATCCACTTCACGCCATTCGGCCCTATGTAACATGTTGTATTGTTTAAGGTTTTAAAAATATGTATTCAGGTGATATGATTTATGGCTGTACCCACACCTGTCTATAACAGAGAGCTCTCCACTGTCATATGGTGAATGTGACAAGATCTCTGGAATCTGGTGAACACTGACAGCATAATGGGGGGGGGAGATATATTGGCATCTTACACTCACTAGTGCACTGGATACAGCATGAATGTTTATAACAATCTGATATAACGTTATCATCATCTACACATCAATATACTAGTACACATATTGACTGTAGGTGAAAGATAGAGTGCTATAAGGTCATCACTATTAAACTGTCTTATAATAAAGTCATTTTAGATTATACTTTACCTAATCATACAGATAGCCGTGAGGTAAAACTCACCGGGTTCGATATCCGGTGAGAACCAAGGGAGTATTCAAGTTCATGTTGAAAGATACTTCCATGGTCGTCGCATGAAAGATTTCTGCATCCATCACTGTTGCGTCGTGGTTTAAAGGATCTGTGAGATAAACTTTTCGCCCTAAGAGAGCTATGTTTGTAGGTAAATGCCTTACTGTGTCGGGTTATGTCAACTTATCCACTGCTATGACTGGTTGCTAATCCAATAATCGGAATAGCATGTGGCGCTTCGTTAAGCTTAATGCGCATCCTCGTTAAATCAAATTTAATTTTATTTGTATTTTTTTTTTAATTTTACTGTGGCTCTTTACTGTAATAATTTTACTAAACGATCAATGCTAATGTGGCTATTCAAATACTTGACCGAAATGGTCACCCTTGTACTATGTCACAAGTGCACTTTGGGTTTGTTATGATAGCAAAACTAGACTATGTCATTACATGCTTTATCTTATTTTTCCATGCCCCATACTAAATATTGCGTTGTTCTGTTATTCTGTTACATGCTGTTTTATTCTGTGCTAAAGTTTTGCCTGTATTTGAGAGGCACAGTAGAAATATAAAAAAAAGTAGCATAAGGATATATCATCAATTATTGACATATAAACACAAAGAATACAACTACTAACAAATATCACAGCGCATTCTTTACTGTTGATTCATTTATATTTGAATGAAAGTAGAAATAAAAACCATTTTGGAGACACACACAAATTAAAATATATTGACCGGGGTGGAAGTAGATTTGATTCTGTCTTGTAGAGGTTGACTTTGATGGATGTGTCTGGCAAGCCACATACATTTATTTTAATTATTTTTGTTTATACGTTTATTGTATGTCTACCGTTTGTTTTGTATTTGATATATAATGTTATCTTTGCATCTTACCTTAGCCTGTTATAGAGTGTTGTTATAAAATCGTATCATTGCCTGTCATATAATGTTATATTTATGCTTTGCTATCTTTATATTGAATGTTACCTTTGTCTGATATTGAATGTCATCTTAAATTAATGTTACTTGTATCCATTACAGGGTGTTGTTATATTAGTCTGGTGTTAACTAGCGATTAACAAAAGGTACTATTTGGTGAATTATGTCATGCGAGACTCGTAGCTTGCTGTGATTTCACTACAGTCAATTGAAGATCTGTCGAACTTCGCCTGTTTCTAATGTAGCCAAGTGCTTGAAAAAACAAACAAACCAATAACGTGACTGCATAGGCAATACGAAGGCCGGTTAAACATATCCAATCATATGAACTTAACATAACATGTTTATGGACTGCTCCCTAAAACATTCTTTGTGGTATGTTCCCTAAACCCAAGGCCGCTTTATCCTAAAGGCACTGTAGGCACTGTGCCTAGGGCCTACGGACTTTTCAAGGGCCTACGACAGCCAGAACATAAAGTGAAAACAAGTGCATTCTTGAAAAATATTAAACAATGAAATCGGGGAGGGGCCTACGACTTTGAAAGTGCCTAGGGCCTACGATGATCTTAAAACGGCCCTGCCTGAACCACGTTGTTTATGCTCTTTACAACGTATACCATCCTATAACATGTTTTTATATCAATAATATAAAAATTAAACATTTTCATAGGTATACCTAGCGGCGTAGGAAGGGTAATGGGTGTTGTGGGGCAACACAGGGCGCCGAACTTGGAAAATACGCCCGAAATTGCGCTGCTTAAAGTTTTTACATTTTTCAGATTGGGAGAAGGGCGCCGAAAAAAATGTATCTCGCCCAGGGCGCCACAATAACTAGTTATACTACTGTATATATGAAACTGTCAGGTTGAGAATCGTCTGGTTTGGTCAAGCTTCATTGCCTCAAACATCCTTGAGAAATCTGTGCTGCACGGAATAAGAGACTGCTATAACTTGCCCATAACCAGTAAACTGCATACTACTGATATCAACGGGAAAAAAAATACTTGAAATATACTTTATTTAAAAAAAAAAATTTTCTCTTTAGTAAAACATCTTTATAATCCACTACTAGCATTCCATGTCTCTACTACTTCCAAATGAAGAAGACAATGCGAACAATTGTACAAGTTACCTTTTTTTTTTTTTGGAAGACCAAGAGCATTAATTTGGTTAAATTTAAAATCTTGATGAATTATGTCCCCCTTGACAGAAGCGCCACCCATATTTCTCGTAAATTCCTTTAAGTGAAAGAAAATATAAATAAAAAAAATAACAACAAAGATTATATTTCAGTAAGGTGAGTGGAGGGGGGGAGAGAGAGAGAGAGAGAGAGAGAGAGACAAGGACGGGACTGTATTTTAATGGTTGTATTAAACTGTCAACACTGGTTGGCTGTGTCGGTGTGATCAACATAAGTGTAAGATGATACAAAGAATAAGTTTAACAGTGACGAACACGCTGTAATTGGACTATTTCATACTATACCGATACGATGTCTCAATTTACATTACCTGTACTATGTTATTGGTAATTTGGTTGTTGTTGTGTTTTCGTCCCCTAAACACGTTTCTTTATGTCAGTGTTGTATTTTAGTTTTAATTTGTTTCATTTTTTTTTTGTGTTTTCTTTTTTACAGACATCGGCGGGGACTGGAGGAGAAATGGTCTTTGAGAAATTAACTTTGTCAAAGTTGCACCGAAAGACCGAATAGCAGACCAAGAAGTAGATGGATAGATGAGTTGTGGTAAACGTTAAAAACCTGAGAGCGAGTGAGTGGAGGAAAGCAACAAGTGGATAGAGTAAAGTGGAGAGGAGTAGTACATCAATCTACAGCCCATATGTACTGTAATGAGGATTAGTACTGAAGGCCAGAGCCAAACATGGGTATTAGAGAGTTTTTTACGACATGCAAGATCCCTACATGGTGTGTAGAAAGGATCTGTACGGCAATCCGCAGGTCCACATGAGAACAAGAGTTGTGAGGCTAGTCCACTACATACGTTGTAGAAAGGAGTTGTACGAAAGGCGAGATCGCTTCCTGGGGTTAAAGGTTGTACGAAAGGCTAGATCGCTGCCTGGGGTTAAAGGTTGTACGAAAGGCTAGATCGCTGCCTGGGGTTAAAGGTTGTACGGGAGGCAAAAAGCCATTCCTTCATTGGCTGTAGAGAAACCACAAGGAAGTATTGTTACACAATACATGTCTCCTACACAAACTACTCAGCCCATACTCCAAGTCTTAAAAAAAAATCCTTAAATTGAAACAATGTCTACATAACACAATACTCCATGCTGCAGTTGAAATACAGTTACCCCAGAATAGTGACGGGTTTTTTTCCCAAAGGAGGCTGGTAACAAGATTTTTATTATTCACTCAGCTGAAACAGAGCTAAACATTCGACCAGGTACATATAGTTCACCCACCGTTCTCTTCCCTTCCCCCGCTTCTGCACAGAGTCCATATGTAAGTAGGAATTCGAGCCCCCCCCCTCCCCCATCCTGAACCCGTTCAATCATTCATAAGGATTATTAGGATTACAACAATAATTAGACTGACTAACTTGTTGATTGTTCAACTTGAATCAAGTCCACAAAGCATGATTCTTCACGGTGGACCAGTTTCCATAGCGCATTTTCAACGTTAGGGTATGATTTAAAGTGAACTTGATAATGTCGAATTCTTTGTAATACTGATGTAAACTTTCATGGGGTTGTGCATGCACAACCTAAACCTGTCCCTTTTTTTTATTGTCATATGTAAGCTGAATATTAAGAATATACAGGAAAATGTTGTTTAGCCGAATCAATTGGGATCGGACACCGTTCGGATAAGCAAATTGTTCGGATAACCGAAAACCGAATGCGATCCGTGCTGTATATGAGACCGGACTTAATACGAATATCATGAATAGGGCGAGTTAGGAGGGTTTAAATTAGAAACGCTTTCTGACATCTAAAACGGGATCCCCTCACCTTGGGTTTTCTCGTCACGTTTGTAAAAAGTAAAGTTCCCATAGCCCTAACGGGCCATCGGGGCAGATGAAGTGTAGAATTTATCTGTTTCTATAACCTCGGCATGTAAAGGGGTTGTGTGGTTAGCACAACGCCCAGCCGCCTTTACTTCCCCAACTTAAAGTCAGGTACCCATTTAAAGCTGGGTGTACTTGTGGGACGACTTTGCACCAAATAACACCTGGAAAAATTCCAAGGTTCTCACTGAGGATCGAAACCAGGTCGAGAGTCGAGTATCTACACCACTCAGCCATACGTCCCACTCGTCACGTTTGGCCTCACCCTAAACAACTGTTGAGCATTGCACTGCTCGAAAACGTGTTCATATACAGTACATGTAGTTGACAAAATAAAATTGGTCCGGATATTTGATTCTCCGGATAATAAACGCTCGGCATTTTACTGTTGTTGTGTTTTTTCTTTTTAAATGGAAGCTTACTAATTGTCTCGAAGAGTTATTGTGCAATAAATGAATAGATTCAAACTCTACACAACTCAAAAATATCTCAATAAAAAGGGGAGTAAAGGGGGGTATTTCTCGGTACATTTTTGTTTAAAGAAAATGAATAAAAAAAATATGGAGCAACCGATGAATTAAACAAAACAACAACAAAAAACAATTAAAGGTTAATCTTTAGGTCATCCACGTACACAACAACTTTTTTAACAAAATTACAGGGACGCATGGAGGGGATTGGGGATTGGGGGGGGGTTTGGCGGTTGGATTGAGAGGGGTTTGGCGGTTGGATTGAGAGGGGATTTGGCGGTTGGATTGAGAGGGGGTTTGGCGGTTGGATTGAGAGGGGATTTGGCGGTTGGATTGAGAGGGGGTTTGGCGGTTGGATTGAGAGGGGGTTTGGCGGTTGGATTGAGAGGGGATTTGGCGGTTGGATTGAGAGGGGGTTTGGCCTTATACACAGCAGGGACTACTACCTCGAGCTAGACAGACTATACAGGAACGTGACATGGGTGAAGGAACCATCCAGACAAGAGTTAGGTTTCATAAGGTGAAGCGGTAGAGGGTTGTTGGTGGGGGTTAGGGAGTGGATGCAGTTGCTGGGGGTGGGTGGGGGGTTGGCAAGGCGGTGGAGGAGGCAATATAAACTCCAGATAATAATAATAATAATAATAGTTAGTAATAAATCCCCCATCTTAATTAGTTCTGTCACTACCCCGACAGTGACCAACTGACAGAGATATCCCACAGGTGATTTATGAGAAAGTCAGAGCAAAAAAATGGATTATACAGTTGACCTAGATTTGTTTTTTTTTAGGCTGCACGTCTACAAAAGTTACAAATGTTTTAAAATGTTTTTGGTCCACCGACCGTATAATACTGCCATAGGCTAACATCGGCCCGTAGACCGAATCCGGTCCACGGGTCTATTTAATCCAACCTGACACTCTGAGTGAAGCACAGCACTATATTTATACGCTAAGAAGTTTATCTTTAATTCTATATTAGTTAATTTCTGCACTGCTTTTAGTCTGACCCGCCAATCTAATTTATGAGCCCCATGTGGCCCGCGAAACAAAATGTTTGCCCACCCCTGGTATAAAATATTTAACGCATTCGGTTTATCATCGGAAGTTTGAATTCCTGTAAGAGACGATATTGCCATGCCCACTTTCAGAATGATAATTATTTTTTAACAACAAAACCAACTAGCAAATTTCTAGTGCAATGCAAGATATTCCGTAAAATGGCAGACGAAAAGTCAGACATTTACTTTATAAATATCACACTCTCACGACCTGGTCCGGCCTTAGAAAATTAAGTGACCAGTGTCTTATTACCCCTCCCCTCCCCTCCCCTCCTCCCAGCTCTCCAGCTTCACTCGTGTGCGCGCGCACACACAATTCACCGATTGCACACCCATACATTAAAACAGAACGTACGAATGTTTCACTTAGTACAGCTGTAGACCGCCATGTTGCGCAGAAAATGTTAAAACCTCATTCAATTGTTGAGCACAACCAATATCTTGTGCCGCATACAGCCAATATCTTGTTCCGCACACAGCCAACATCTTGTGCCGCATACAGCCAATATCTTGTTCCGCACACAGCCAATATCTTGTGCCGCACACAGCCAATATCTTGTTCCGCACATAGCTAATATCTTGTGCCTCACACAACCAATATCTTGTTCAGCACACAGCCAACATCTTGTGCCGCACACAGCCAATATCTTGTGCCGCACACAGCCAATATCTTGTTCCGCACACAGCCAATATCTTGTGCCGCACACAGCCAATATGTTGTACCGCACACAGCCAATATCTTGTTCTGCACACAGCCATTATCTTGTTCTAACACACAGCCAATATCTTGTTTTCCATTAAGCCAATATATTGTCCCGTACACAGCCAATATCTTGTTCCGCACACAGCCAATATCTTGTTCCGCACACAGTCAATATCTTGTTCCGCACACAGCCAGTATCTTGTGCCGCACACAGCCAACATCTTGTGCCGCAGGCAGCCTTCGGAGGGTTAGAGGGGGCATTGCTTGCAGTGGGGTTTGAACACCTAAAAACTCAACAACATATAACTTGACCTATGGACCTCGTTGTAAGCGGGGGTTCAGATGGAAGCAATAAGTCCCTGCTGCTGCATTATGGATTAAGTTACCCATTAATGTAAAACCAGTCAACCCTAATGACAGGAGCTTTGCACATATGTGTGTAACTTCAGGGGGAAAATAACAGAAAAATTATTGTGTTATTCCATCATACTAAGAATATGATTAATGAGTAATCCTTGTGTTAAAAAGAGGGAGGAAGGGAGAGCAATACTAGCGTAGTCACTTGAAAGCAGAACTTGGGATAAGAAAATAAAAGATGACCACTGATTCCCCCTTCCTCCCTACCCTTCCATCATTCCTATGTAACATTCATCAGTACTTCTTGTTCTCTACTAGTACATGAAAGCAGCCTTTAAATTAGCTAGTACTTACAGAACAAAGTAATGATTGTACGTGAGGAGAAGGGTTGTAAAAAAGCTTAACCTCTTGGCATGTGTGTGTGTGTGGAGGTGGGGTTCGGGGTACCCAATTGAATATTGCCATTACTTGATGTATACATTTTGAATATCTTCTTCTTCTTCCTTTTACTCTACAGCCCATTTAGGGCTCTGGTTTGCCATACTACTCTTCTCCACTTTTCCCGAACCGTGGTCTTCTTCCTCCATTCTCTCACTCCTATGGTTTTAAGGTCTTTCTCCACCAACTCTAACCATCAGCTTCTTGATCTGCCTTTAGGCCTTTTCTCATTAGGTGTTACCTTATATATTGCTTTTGGACCTCTGTTCTTTTCCATTCTTTCTATATGCCCTACCCACCTCAATCTATTCATTTTGATTTCAGCTGTTATGTTTGGTTCTTCGTATAGCTAGTATAAATGAAATATGGGTCATGAATTCACGACCTTTAACCCCTGGATGTTTTGATTTTGTTTTCTGTGTTGACCGGTATATGTATAGATGTAAACTTTAAGAAAAAATAACTTTTTTTATAAATAAGATTTATCTGAACTCTTATGCCTGCTGTGAACTAACATTAATAAAAGCGAGGTTTTCATTTAGGACTAGGTGTGTCTGTCTCCAGGAGACATGGGCAATTGACCATCTATCTCGCTTGTTAATTTTGTTGTAAGTTTATTGTATAAGGAGATGTGCCCCCCTTCCCCTTTCGAATGGCAGCACACCCCCACCCGACTAGCGTCCTAAAGGGGAAACGGGGAAGGAAGATGCCCTCCTTGGGTTGCACTAACTCTCATGTACACCCAAGTGTCGGATCGCCCCCCCCCTTCCCAGTGCTTTAATACATTTTGGTACGCGAATAGTCGGCCAACGGAAGTGTTTGGGTGTCGATATGTGGACTTGATATGCTGCTTAAAACAGTGAGTGTATACATAACTAAACAACAATAATATACAGGCCTCGTAAAACTATGTCCTGTATCTTAGAGCTGAAGTAAATATACGAAATGTCACTCCAGCGAGACTCTGTATACTTGATAAACAACAACAACAACAATAGCAACAGCAACAACAGATTGAAGTAGAGTAAACCAATGATGGCGTACTTTTAGAGTTTCTCTAGTTACCTAAAAGCATGTTCTAATTGTTGATAAACCGTGATGGGTATTTCTTCAAGGTAAACAAACAGCTTCATGGAAATGATTCAGACAGATTTAAAATGTACTGAGCCATTATCATAGCCTAGGCCATCTAGGTGGATGAATCTACGGTAATCAACCTCCTCCGATTGAATGTTGCACGAGATAAACAATGCACTCAAATAGTTAATTAGGACACAGGTAGAAAGATACGTTAGTGTTGGTGGATTTATGTGATCAGAGGGGTGATTAGTCGGGGGGGGGGGGAGGGGGGGCAAGATTAACCAAAAAAGAAGTCCTGATGTCTGTTAAATCTATTTTACATATTAGTAGCCTGGAACAAAGAGATCAGGGGAGGAGCCATTGTTAAGGATAGGGTAAACTAGATTCCAGGACTCCGACTGTAAAAGGACCTCCCGTTTATTAAAAATTCATATCAAATATGATGGCATAGAGGCACCAACCTTTACACACAGGTCACTAAATATACACAAGTACAGTGGATTCCGCTTAATTGGGACAGCCGCTTAATTGGGACAAAAAGCCTCGGTCCCGATGTGTCCCAATTAAGCGGAATCGACTGTATTTGCCCAGCAAAACGCAAAAACTTAACAATACTCCATTTGAAGCAAAAAAAAAAACATCAAATCTATTGGGGTCTGGAGTTCCAACAGGGTCTTTAGCCTAAGGTCCTAAGTATTTTCCTAGGGCTTCCCCTCCAAAAAAAAATGTAATAAAGTATCTGATTGGGCGTTTCTGAGTGTAAAATAGTCTTATCAGTTGAATGAACCGATGCTTACGGGGCTAGTGGGGAAAAAAAAAGAACAAATATGAATGACTTTAACTGTGAATGAATTTCCTTTTTGTCTGTTTATGTGAGTGTGTATATGGGGGCAAAGGTTTTAAGGGGGTTGGGGTAAAAAATAGGGTCATACAGGTGTTTCATATCAACAAAGATAATCATCAATGGGCCAGACATAATGTCACTCATGTGACGGACTGCGAACAAGAGATCCTACCAGGAGATGTGGGGAGCCCAGACCCCTTCCTCCCCCCACAGGGCACCCAATGTGACAGCCCCTTCCCCAACCCTACCAGTTACTTCATCCCCCCTTCCCCCCTCTTTCTCCACACACACATACATACGCACAATTTTACCACCCGAGTGTGACGCTTACATTTTATCTTCATGAACCGTAACAGAGGTTACTGTAAAAAAAAAAAAAGATATTTGGCCATCACGAATAATTGTTTCTCTCAAAGCACATTGAGTATAAAATGGTTATGATAAAATTAAAATTCATTGCTGTTTTAAAAACAAACCCTATATGTCCTTAATTGAAACACTACACCATACAATTAATTATGCGAACATTTCTACAATCAAGCGACGTAAAATGGCATGGTTTATATTGTATTAAGGCATCATAACCTGCCTAAAGCCTTTCTTCAAAGAACTGTAGAAGGAGTTCGTAGCAGAGGGCGCCAGCGGAAACGTCGGTTTGACAATATAAAAGAGTGGATATGTATACTACTAATATATATATATATATAAATATATATATATATATATATATATATATATATATATATATATATATATATACTAGCTGTACCCTGCTAAACCTTTGCATAGAGTTATATCCCCTTATGCTTGATCGGTAGGCTGGGTTATTTTTTTGGTTTCGGGCAGATCCGATTTTTTTCATGGTTGTATTTTAAACTGGAATACTGTTGTATTAATTCTTTACTTTCGATTTAACGCACATGGAAATGAGTATATATATATATATATATATATAAATATATATTAATTATATATATATATGTATATATATATATATAAAGTTTCAAGTAAAAAGCCAAACATTTTTTTTAAAAACCCCAATGAATATATATATATTATATATATATATATATATATATATATATATATATCCCGTGGTGCCTTCTTATCCATTTCACTATTGACAATGGTGGGGATGAAAGAAGGGCACTATAAAAACCATCCCATTAGTGGTTTATAGGATCCAAGAGATTTCATCTCATCTTTACATGGACTTCACACACACAACTAATAAATGAATTAAAGACAGCCGCTCAGCATAGCCAGTTATGGAGCAATATATGTCTGATATGGGACGGTTTTTATGTTGCCCTTCTTTCATCACTACCATAGTCGCTAGTGCAATGGCCATGGAGCCACCACGGGATACATAGCGGGGACTTAAGCCATGACCTGAAAAAAACCCATCAAAATAGAACTGTTCTCTTCAAGAAACAAGTAAATTGATACGGCGATACGAAAAAGATAAATGTTGCATGTTTGATGCATAACTTTTATCATTTACATCATCCGTCCACTTTACAAGTCGTTGAAGATGTTTCACTGACACTAGTGGACATGTCTCCATTTCTGTTGTAGCGCGATGGCCAGTAAGGTCACTTCATGTTGAACTTTCCCGTTCTTTAATGTTGACAATTTAGTTCTTTCTGTGACGTAGTACCATCGTACATTACCTTTAAAACACCCCATGAATTAAAGCTTTGGGACAATCGTCTAGCACTATCCTTTTTTTTAACCCACCCCCACCACCACCACCCTTGAAAAAACCAGGGGTGACATGGCCATGAAGAAACGACAGGGGGACATAAGTAATTGACGCCATTACGATTTGAACCTGTTTTCCTACTGGTACTTATCCTCAAATGACGGTCATATGCATTTACTTCTATTTATTTTAGCTTGAATCATGCCATTCAGAGATGGTATGAATGAACTAGACTCCACTAAATAGATGGTATGAATGAACTAGACTCCACTAAATAGATGGTATGAATGAACGAGATCCCTATTAAAAGGTAGTTTTTTGGAGAGGTCGTAGTCATACTAAGGACTAAGTAAACACAACGAAAGCGTCTACTGACCCACTGACCTTTGACCTCGCCTTACTTTTCTTCCCACCTTCCTCTGTCTCCCTCTATGTCTATACAAATATGGTTTTTAATTGAAAAAATAAGTGAAGTTTATTATTTTTATTCAACTACTGTTGACGTAATCGCAAAGGGTATGATTTTAAACACCCCCCATGAAGTGTGGCGCTAACCGCCATCACAGCTTAATGAAAACACGTTCGAGAACTCTTCACTTAATCTGTCTCTCTCACCACATCATGTTTTTAATCTTTCTAAATCAACAGTTGCTGCCCTTAGCAGAGTGCCGCATGATTTTAAATCAACACTTGCTACCCTTGTCCTTGTCGCGTCGTTAATTCTTTTTTTTTTGAAAAAGTGTCTCTTCTAATAAAAAAAAAACGGAAAAAAAAAGATTTTTTGAATTTGAAACTAAATAGAACTTGAGAGAGTATTATAGCCGATAAAGTAAACATCCATCTCTTGGTTATATTTTGAAAAAAAATGTCACAGTGTCTTTCTGTAGGTAGAAAATGTCCTGCCCACCCCTCACCCCACCCCCAGTGGAAGTGGGGGACTAAGAAGTTCAACCGTGCGTGGAAATATCGTCCAAGAATGAAAAGCTGGGCAATATGTGGGGTTAAGAGAGGAATATATACAGAGAGAGGTTTTAGTTTGGAGAGTTACTGATGCGCTTCGACGTAGTTTTTTTTGTTTAATGCGTTTCTGGTTTGAGAGTTCTCTTGACAGCGTTCTCACATTACTGGCGTGATATTAAATTTTCTTGACACCCGCACCAGAATGATACTTTTGGTGTATGTGCGATCTATTTACCTTTTCGTTTTTAAGTAGAAACATTATTATTAATATTAATAGTTATTAAATATTATGTAAACAATTTTTAAATTGTCTTCACATTACAGTCTCCATTACTGATCATTTACATTTGTGTATTGTATACTTGAGATTGTAAAACAGGTTGATAATTGACTTTTAACTGCCTAATTTGTTGAACACGTTTTTTTTTTTTTAATTTTCATTGTTTGCTTTGACTACAGTCGCAAGGACCATAGACAAAGTCCAGCCGGAGAAATGTGACAATGCTGTGCTGAGATTCAAACCCATTTTCTGCAGTCTGTTGACCTAACCACACCCATTCTTCCGCCGCGTCAGCTCTCCCATCTCTCTCCCCCCCCCTCCCACGGCCACTGCGAATTAGTAAATACCCGACAGTGAGATACAATGTCGAGGTCATGATGTAATAAGGACATACATAAATTCAGCCACACATACAAATACACATAAATACAGCCAGACATTCAGATCTACAAAGACACATTCAAACACACAGATATGCATATAGAAATTGTCAGACATGCATATATACCTAGATATAGCTAGACATTTACATAGACACAGTTAAACATATTGTAATATGTAAATACAGATATACATAGATACAGTCAGACATACATATAAACATAGATATTTTGACTACTCTCCTTCAGAAAAATACATAGATAACTTCAGATATACAGATAGAGTTGATTGGCAATGTCATGGCCCTAGATTAGCTGGCAATATTTGAGGATATATATATATATATATATATATATATATATATGTTTGTAGGTTGGTAGGTAGGTAAATAGATAGATAGGTAAGTCTGTAGGTAGATAGATATACAATCTCATAATACATGGAAATATGTTGCTCTCCTTCACATGAATTTCAAGAATGTTCCATCCCAAGGATCGGTTTATCATAATAAATGTCGCACCCAGAAGTATGAATTCATACCACAACAAATGAGGAATGCATGATATGCCATTTTCAAATACGCACTATTCCCCTAACCTACTTTGTGTGGGACGGATGGCCGAGTGGTGGGTTCGATCTTCGGTGAGAACCATGGGAATTGTACCAGGTGAAATTTGTTTCAAAGTCGTCCCACAAGTCCACTCAGCTTTAAATTGGTGTCCCGACGTAAGTTGGGGAAGTAAAAGCGGCTGGGCGTTGTGCTGACCACACAATCCCTTCATATGCCGAGGTTATAGAAACAGTTGAATTCTACACTTCATCTGCCCCGATGGCCCGTTCAGGGCTAAGGGAACTGTATGTAGCGCCAGGGTTCGATTTACCGCCAGGGAAGCTGGGGATACCGCCGGGGATATCCCCGGCACTGAGAACTGTCATCCCCGGCACTGAGAACTGTCATCCCCGGCACTGAGAACTGTCATCCCCGGCATTGAGAACTGTCATCCCCGGCACTGAGAACTGTCATCCCCGGCACTGAGAACTGTCATCCCCGGCATTGAGAACTGTCATCCCCGGCACTGAGAACTGTCATCCCCGGCACTGAGAACTGTCATCCCCGGCTATGCTTTAGCTAATATATCCCAGCCGGGGATGAAATCATAGACATTTATCCCCGGCTCTGCAGAAAATATTTTTCATCCTCCCCGACAACTGGTTTTTTTCTTAAATCGAGCACTGTGTAGCACACCTTATTCGAAAAAAATTAGTCACGCATGTAAAATAAATAAAATAATGATACATGCGTTGGCCTAAAGAATGATAATTCACAGAAGTTTTAAAAAAACAAAACAAAGCAACAACTGTTTAAAAAATCATGGTGCACTAGGCTGGGCTTCCATTAGTCACGTGTACCTGTGTTGTTGCTGCTAGCGTTCAAAAAACATAGTATAAGACCATCTATGAATGAAATGAATGAATTCAGGGGAAGATAACTGTGTCACAAATGATCACTTTTTAAAAAAAAAAATATGTGTGTCTGGCTAAACCCGTATGAATGTGGCAGTTTATTTTGTTTCCTTTTTTTTTGTTTTTGTCTTTTTCAATCCAAAAAAAAACTTTGCCCCGGTATTTCTAGTAGGCCCATTAAATAAATACATACATACAATACATTCCGGACATTCTTTCAAATTTAAAACAATTTGGGTTTCATTGTGTATGTATGTAAAACTGTTCTATTTTAACGCTAAGTGTTACATCATTACAAAATTGTTTTTATAATTTTTTTTTTATTTTACGGGTGGATGGGTTGGACAACGTGCAGGCATTTGATGGCCGTTCAGTAGGATAGGTAGAGAGGGAGCGTTTGTTAGGCAGGGCTGTAGTGCAGGTGAGATAGAACCACGACTTTATAGAGAAATTGGAATCCATTGAGGAATTTTATTATTTAAAAAAAAATCAAATTTCTCATATTTGTAGTATCAAATTGTTGTGCGATCTGTCAATATACATAAATCTCACGTCTGCTGAACGCCAGAGGTCTATTTCATGGAAGGCGCGCTTAGATGTTCTCTCTAATCTTCTAAAGGCTGTGGGCGCGACAGATTTTTGGCTGAGCGCAATCGTGGAATGTATTTAAAATGTATATGCGTATCACAAAGGTGTCATTGGTGAACAAAGCAATACATTTTTGTGTGCTGTCATGTAATGGGGGTGCGGGCACTCGGTGAGTAGAGTCGGGTGCGGGCGGGAGCTCTTTTAAGGGTTCCACTCCCTAGAATATAGGCTATTCGGTCGTGGATTTTGTGTAGCAGTGTGTTTGGTTTGGGGGGGATATGTGTTTGGGGGGGGGGGTGGAGGGATTATATGACGATATGACACGTGATACACACGACAATATGTTTGATTGTTCTGCCAAGCGACATATCAGCTGATTAACTATAAACAAAATGAAACCATTGTTTTGATTCAATATGTTAAAATAGTTTTGAATGTGTGTGTCTGTGTGTGTGGGGGGGGGGGTAGTAATTAGTCTTCGAAGCGTTCTATGAAAACTTGCTTCAGAAATTAACTGTATACGGCCGATAAACACATGACCCCCCCACCCACTAAAGCCTTGTAGTTTCTTTGAACGTCCCCCAGCCGGACCCTACATTAGGACAACACCGGTTTAAGCTGGAATATGTCTGTCATGAATATTTCCTTACGTTAAGTGCAATATTGTTGAGTCATTGAACCAATCATAATACGATTGTAGGGACGGATGGTTGTGCGGTGAAGCGCTCGACTGTCGACCTGAGGGTACCTGGTTCGATCTTCGGTGAGGACCAAGGAAATGATTCATGTCATTTTCAGGTCTTGGCTCAAGTTCCCGATATACCTCCCGTGGTGCCTCCATGACCATTGCACTATCGGCTATGGTGGGGATGAAAGAAGAGGATCATAAAAACCCTCCCATTAGTGGTTTATAGGATTTAACACGTTTCATCTCATCCTTACAGGGACTTCACACATACGATTGTATCATGTACAGTTGTAAGATGGACATAAAGTCGGGCTGACTATCAGACGAATGTTCTGTCTTATCCAGGATCTATTAAAGTCAATTTAATTCAAAATACGGTGATTAGATGACAAACACTCACACATTCCGTTCAAAACGATGAACTGAGCATTAACAGATCAACAAAGACATACAAATACATGAACAGTTTTACAGCTGAACATAACGATGACGTTTCATTGATATTTCTTTTTCTAGTACATCCTTAATATTTGTTACGCAAACCAACACATCATATTTTTATTTCTCAATTGATATTTCAAATGTAGGTCTACCAGATGTTCTGAATTATGTATTGTTTTTTTTATTTTAAAATGCCCCGCCCCCCCCCCCCATCTTATGTTGATCGACTGTCCGTGCGGTTCTAACCAGCTGCCCCCCCCCCCCCCCACCAATGTTCCCTCTAAGGTGTGGTATGAAGTGAGCACCAATGTTCCCTCTAAGGTGTGGTATGAAGTGAGCAAAAAAATGTTGTCTCTGAGCGACATTTTTGTTTGAGGCCAAAAATTTGTGAGCGATTTAAGCGATGTCGTCCGTCGGAGTGAGCGATCGTACGTGTAATATGAGCGACGCTCTGAATTCGTGTGAGCGATCGCTCACGCGCTCAGCCCCCTCCACAGTTTGTAGTAACACGCATTACGTAAAGAGAAATATAAATCTGTGTCACTTTAACGTTATTCTTTTCAACCTGTGATTTGCCCTTGAGTCTACTAAATATCTTAAGTATCACCTTTATTTCATACTTATTACCTGTCTGTACATCTGTTTATTTATCAATTCACTGGTCACTTAGTGATGGTCAAGGTTTCTGACCAAATAAAAAAAAATGTCTCCAAGGCATCGTTACCTTGCTACTAAGCACCCCCCCCCTCCCCCATTGCTCCTTTCCGGGTTTTGGTACTGATGACTAACAGCTCTCCCATCTCTCTCCCCCCCTCCCACGGCCACTGCGAATAGTAAATACCCGACAGTGAGATACATTGTCCAAACACAGCCGTAGCTAGCTTTTGTGGCGCCCTGTGTGGGTAACATTTTTATGGCGCCTCCTCTCAGTGGGAAATCAGTTTTCGCCGCCCCTTCTTATTTCGGCGCCCCGCCTTGAGCGGCCACACTACCTGCAGTACCTTCGTTCAAAACTGTCCGGTGAATTGATCGATATTCAATTTCTGGAAAAAAAGGAACAAAAAACTCAATCCTTGCATATACTTCAGTTAATAGATTAATGTATGGACATGAATACAAAGTCCATACTTAGAAGTAGTAAAGTCATGTGGACATGTTTAAGTATTGTAAATTATGCCTATATATAAACATTCCGTTTCTTCGTGTGGGTTTTTTTAAAATTTTGACCAATCATATATCTTCTCTAATCTAGTGCATACATTCCTTGCTTTTTTATATACATATAAATAACTGATGGGGTTATTTTCTTTTTAGGATTTGGTAAACATTTTATTTTAATGATGTGTCTTAATCGCAACAGTGTGTGGCTATCGCAGTCACGGATGTTGTGTTGGTGGTGGGGAGGAGTTGTCAGGGTGGAGGGGGGAGAAGCGGGCATTGTGACAATATGTTTTGTTGTTCTGCCAGGAGGCATGTCAGCTGGTAGCTCTAAATTAGAATGCACGAATTCAGGGTCTTTTTTTTTTATATGTATGGGCAAACTGGGCTACAAAACCCCTTCACCCCTATACCGAAGGATATACATTCTAATGTCATACAGACCCCATCCAGTATTACTTTTTTTTCACAAAATATATCGATAAAATATATATGGTTCCGCTAAGTAAATTATTTATGTGTTAAATATATATTAAACAGGAGTGCTGCTTTAATCCACCTCTTGCTTGGCTACCCCTGGCCCCAGGTTTCACTATTGCCCGCTTGGCTACCCCTGGCCCCAGGTTTCACTATTGTCCGCTTGGCTACCCCTGGCCCCAGGTTTCACTATTGCCCGCTTGGCTACCCCTGGCCCCGGGTTTCACTATTGCCCGCTTGGCTACCCCTGGCCCCGGGTTTCACTATTGCCCAAAGGTTGGCATCCATATCCATCCAACATCTTCACGAAATAACAATTGATAATAACAAATCAATTTCAAATCTACTTCAACCCCCATAGAGACTCCATGAAATAACAACCAATGAGGTTACTGAACAATTAAACTCTAAATTTAGCAGACGAACTACCGGATATTGTATAGACTAGCTCTCATTTTTTTTAAAAAGTCAGGTATAGAAACACAGTCACCACTTTCATTAATTGTAATTTCTGGTGAACAGAAAACATACTTAACCACATATAACAACGGAATTTTTCTAAAACTAAACTGAACAATAAACAAAAGGGAGATAATTAGAACAAGCGCTCGCTTTGTTGTTGGGGTATTTTTAAAGAAAAAAAAATTGACATACTAGTGTCATATAGTCCTAATGTCTACATTCAAATATGTTTGTATGTTTGTGTGCGTGTTTGATGGTTTGTGTGTGTCAGTGTGTTTGTTTGTGTGTGTGTGTGTGTGTTGGATGGTTTGTGTGTGTGTGGGGGTGTTGTGGTGTTCTTGTGGATAAGTGTGTGAGTGTGTGTGTGTGTTGGTTTGTGTGTGGGTTAGTTGGTTTGTTTGCGTATGCGTTGGTCAGTTTATGAGTGTGTGTGTGTGTCTGTCAATCAAGGCATAGAGTCTAGTGTCACGTGATCCCACACAGTTAGTTGTTAAACATGTTGTACGAGTGCTTGGAAAAAAAAGATAAATGGATAAATGAATCCATAACTGAACAGATGTATCGTTAGATGAATGGATGAATGGAGATACCTATAAAGGCTAAGGGGACGGACGGTCATGTGGTAAAGCGCTCAACTGTCGACCTGAAAGTACCTGGTTCGATCTCCGGTGAGGACCAAGGAAATTTTTCCGGTCTTGGCTCAAGTTCCCGAATTAAATCTCCCGTGGTGCCTCCTTGGCCATTGCACTATCGGCTATGGTGGGGATGAAAGAAGGGCACCATAAAAAACCGCCCCATTAGTGGTTTATAGGATCTAAGAGATTTCATCTCATCCTTACAGGGGCTTCACACACCTATAAAGGCTACACAGACAGATCGATAAATAGGTAAACAAATATATTATAAATATCCATTGCCATACTAGACCAATATAGACAATAAATAGATATTACCATAATGAACCTATTGTGAGGTAATGTGATACACTTCCTTGATTATTAAAAATCCTTTTTTTTTTCAAATTTTCATTTTACTTGTTCAATTTTTCTTGAAATAAATCTATATCCTTATTTAACACTCTGGCTAATAAAAGAATTCTGGAAATAAACCGGATTAGAGTGCATTCGATAACCTTAAATAGTAAATACCATGGTAAATACCAGCTGTACCCTGCAAAACCTTTGCATAGAGTTATCTTATCTTAGGTTTGATCAGTGGGCTAGGTTATTTTTTGGTTTCGGGCAGATCCGATTTTTTTCATGATTTTATTACAATTTAAAGATGCAACATGTTGTAGAAATACAAAAAAAAAAAATCACATTTTGGCCTTTGGGTTACTTGTTTGAAAACCGCACAAACTATTCAAAACTGTATGGCTCAGACAGCTACTGACGTAGATGCTCCCTATGTATCTAATAAAATCCCTACCTTGGGGCTCCTCAGAGACAGTGAATTGTGCTGATTTTGAGTATCCTTGTGATTTTTTCCATCCCCTTTTTCCAAACCAAATACACACGTACACATGCTATCACAGTAAAAAAAAAAAAAAAAAAATTTGCAGTTAAAAAAAAAAAGTACGCAAATTGAAATTACCCAACCCCTGTCCCCCCACCCTCGGATTACCCCCCCTACACACACACACACACACACTTGTAGATGGTGTTGGAAAAAAAAATAGAAGAAAAAAAATTCTTAAAATAAATACAAATACTTTAAAGTGTGAGTAATGATGTCCGGCTTTGGCTTTTTTTTTTTTTTTGTAATACTCATTGGTTATAACAATCGATTCAAGTTACAGGACTGGTTGCTCCATACCACCCCCCCCCCACTCCACCACCCCCTTCCTCCATCTCCGAGTATGTATATAAAAGTATCAAAACAAAACACTGGCGAAAGACATGCCCACACAAAGTCATTTTGACTTAAGATATATTGCAATGTGTGTGTGTGGGGGGGTTGGGGGGAATTTTTTCTCATAAATTTTATTCTATGAAACAAGACAACCGTGTAAAAGTGTCCATTTTGTGGATTTATCATAATATCAATAGATTTTAAATTAAAGTCTAATTTATAGTTACACACACAATAACACACACACACACACACACGCATACACAATAACACACACACACACTTACAATACACAAATAGAGCTAAATTCATAGTCTTTTCGAATTTTGATTTTTCGACAATTGTTGTTTTCGACTCAGGACTGAATGAATGAAATCACTAAGTAGAAACAAGGTAACTTATTTTGTTTGTTTAACGCACCAAAACATGCTTTTTTGTAGATTATGATCTCAAGTTCATAAGTGTTACTCTTTTGCTCATAAATTGTAACATTTTTTTTCTCTCACGTGTAAATCTAATTGACAGGTTCAGGTTAGGGCTCGTTCGCAAATGACGTAACGCAAAAAAACGACATTTTAGACCCCCCCTCCCCCTTGTCACAAAGTGTCACAAATTTTTCACTCCCCCCCCCATGTCATGTCACAAGTTAGAATAAATTAAAATACCTCAAATTACTGATTTATTTTTCTTTCGTTATTTTTGGAGACAAATAATGAACTTTTAGCGTATTAAAAACAGTTTTTGAGTCAAACCTAGTCAAAAAATTAATAACTATCGAAATTTTTAAGATACAAAATTTTCATAACGGTCAATTTTCAAAATTTCAAGTTGAGAAGAATTGTAATTTTGGCAGAAAATTCAACCAAATTTTGGATGCCCTCATAGATAATTATTATTTTTTGTGACGTCACAATTTCACATACCCCCTCCCCCCCCCCCCCTTTAAGCGTTACGTCATTTGCGAACGAGCCCTTACTAAAAATAGTTATACTTTGATTTGTATCACACCCTCTCCCCGCCCCCCCCCCCATAAAGCTACAGCTGATCTCAACTTTCACACTGAGTTACGTCATCAGACATTCACCACCCCCCCCACCCATGCTCCTATTTCATTGATGACAAAATTTTTCCAAGGTTGAATTTTTTTTCTACCCCTCACCACATATAGGCCTGTGTCGTGTTTTTTATATAATGATAAGAAACTGATAGTAAATTTTGTTTGGAATTCACTTCAATCACAGTCTTCATATGAAAATCTGTATGACATAAGTATAATATCATATTAGGAGCACACATCGAAGGTCAACAAAATGGCAGACACTTGACAATGTTTTTAGTGTTGCCCGAATCGATTAGCAAACACCCACACCCACCCCCAGGCCCACCGACAGAAATTTCGGGCCCCTGGGCAGGGCTGTCACCCCCCCGTGCTGATAATATAATTTCAAAAGTTGATTGGCCAGCTCAGTAGGGCCCCTAAAACTCGCCGGGCCCCCTGGGCATTTGCCCCCCCTGCCTCCCCCCCTCTCGGTGGCACTGCCCAAGCCCACTTCCACCCGTTTTAAAAAAAACCAAAAGTAAACAAAAGTAAACAAAAGCCTAGCATATCAACTCGTTGTCATTTGTACACACACACCTCCCGCAGAAGTGCAAAGGAATGATCTATTCGCTGCGTCTTCGCATATGCCAAGATTTCTTTTTTTTTTTCTTCTTTCTGCTTTTCAATTTCAGTATTACTAGAAAGGACATCTAGATATTTTCGGTCAAAGTCCCTCCCCACCCTCCCCTTCACCCTCCCCCCTCCTTCCCCCCCCCCCTTTTTTTTGTTTATATTTCACCATTCCACGTTGCGATTGTCTCGTTGTGACTAGCTCATGCAGTGGCCAAACGGAACGGGTACTACATGGATTATAAAAAAAAAAATAACAAAAGTTTCTAATAGTGACAGGGTTGGGACCCCGGGGGGGGGGGCGGGAGGACAGGCAGCGAAAGTGGAGGTAAGGGTTTTTTAAACCTTGAGATCCTGAATTATAAATAAAAAAACAAGAACGAGACGTTCCCTCTACAATAAATACTCCCCACCCCCAACAGTCCCCCCCCAGCCCCCACGCCCCCATCAGACCATGGAGGAAGGAGAGAAGGCGGGGAGTGGGGGGGGTTTGAGGGTTAAGCTTTGTACGAGAGATTGATAATGTGGGTATTTTTTCTTTTGTCAGCTTATGGAGAAAGTCAATTAAATCCTTGTTGACATAAGAATTTACACCTGATATATATATACGACAGACTTTCTACACGACTATTTACACCTGATATATATATATACGACAGAAGTTACTATATAATTGTTTGTTCACCCCGTCTCTGAGACACTTTATTTACATATTTGATTCTTTTTTTAAAAAGTGCCTTTTGAAACGTTGTACAACCTGTTTTACTTGTATGTATATGACATTTGTTCAACGACTGTACTTTACGTTTTACTATCACTGAAGCACAAGTTGCCTTTGATATTTGAATTTCATCCTATGTTGTCATTTTTTATGCAATTTTTTTTCCCTTTGGTAAACAAGTGAACTTAAATGTAGCAACGTTAAATATCTGTAATTTATGCATAAATGACGAAAAAATCGATATCATTATCATCATCGTCAGAGTCATACCCTTAACCGTTGTGGTCGTTGGGCAACCTCAACAAACATATTTGCCACCATAGTTGCCGATCCTACATGGCTGTCTTTAATTTATTCATTGGTGTGTGTGTGTGTGTGTGTGTGATGTCCCTGTAAGGATGAGATGAAATTTCTTAGATGCTATAAACGACTAATGAGACGGTTTTTATGATGTCCTTATTTCATTTCCCACCATAGCCGATAGTGCAATGGCCATGGATAGATATATCGGGAACTTGAGCCAAGACCTGGAAAATTTCTTTGGTCCTCACCAGAGATCGAACCAGGTACCTTCAGGTTGACATCCGAGCGCTTTACCGCGCGAAATGTCAAACCAACATTTCCGCTGGTACCCTCAGTGATAGCCTCCTTCTACAGCCCGTTAGGGCTCGTTCGCATATGACGTAACGCTTTGGGGGGAGTGGGGAGGGGTGGTCTAGGATTTTGTGACAGGGGAGAGGGGGTCTTTGAAATTGTGACGTCACAAAAAAAAATTATCTATTAGGGAATCCAAAATTTGGTTGAATTTTCTGCCAAAATTACAATTCTTCTCAACTTGAAATTTTGAAAATTGACCGTTATGAAATCGGCGTTGGAGAATTCAGGAGAAAAAAGAGGAAGAAACTATTGAAATTATCTCTGTCGATAAGCATCTGAATGCCTTATGGGAAAATGTAAAAGAATGATATTCTCCAAAAATTACAAAAGAAAAATAAATCAGTAATTTGAGTTATTTTAATTTATTTTAATTTGTGACGTGACATAAGGATGGGGGTGAAAACTTTGTGACAAGGGGGAGAGGGGGGGTCTAAAATGTCGTTTTTTGCGTTACGTCATTTACGAACGAGCCCTTAGAGAAAGTCTTTGGGCAGGCTATCTTGCCTTGACACTTGCCCAAACTATACCATCTTACGTCGCTTGACTGTCGCCAAAATTATTTCCTGAAGGCCCGCGATGGAGAATATTCTTACCCAGACATACTTGTTGGTCTCGCGTTCTAGGTATGAGATTCAAAGGATTTTCACTCATGCAAAAATCTAAATTATAATGTAAAATAGAAATATACAACAAATTGTGTCCAATGTAAAGCAAAAAAAAAAACAAAAACATCTTAGTTAACCTGTCAATCAATAAGCAGATAGCTCGGGACAGATGTATGGTGGTGGGACACGACATAAAAGTCAGGTGCGTCTATGTGTAACGGTAATCTGCTGGGACCTCACCATTGGTTGTCTGTTTGAGCTTATGAGCTCCAAGTTGTCATGGGCACTTAATCAGCTGACAAATACGTAAGCATAAAATATACAGCCGGGATGAATTAATACTACACAGCTGTGTGAAATATACAGCCGGGATGAATTAATACTATACAGCTGTATGAAATATACAGCCGGGATGAATTAATACTACATAGCTGTATGAAATATACAATCGGGATGAATTTTAACATTTAATATACAAATTAAACCATAAAAATACATGTTTTACATGTAAATGATACATATATGCGCACAAACAGATTTACATTGTATATATATATATATATATATATATATATATATATATATATATATATATATATAAAGAAATAGATAGACAGCCGACATGAAACCCCTGCCATCGTATCATGTTGTCCCAGGATAATGGTGTTGGGTGAATTGCAATCCTTTTAGCTTGCCTGTCACGGTGACAAGAGAGGAAAATAAATGCTTACAACGAGGCATGACGTAGAGCTGGAGCAATGGAATTCCAACTAGGCGTCAGCCAGTTACGCATGGGTGACCCCCTTCCCTTACCCGGTAAGAATAAGGGCTCTCTAGTGGGAGGGGGGCAGTTGATAGGCTGAGCCCATTTGAATGTCAGCAATCAGGAATTAGGATTCTACACTGTGGGGGTTACGTGTTGGGAGTGGCGCTATGCTGGGGCAAGGTTTATCTAACAGATTCAAATTTTTTTAATACAATATCTCCAAGCATGTTTGTAATGTTGAATGTAAAAGTGTGACCACGACAAGAGTGTTTACTTAGTAAAAGAGATGTTTCGAGTTTCCGAAAAATGCGCACCAAAAAATGTGATCCTTGCACCACTGCAAAAGCTGGTTGTTCTCAGAAATGCTTCTACAAGTTAAAACGAGTTTTGTGCTTACAAATAATTCTCTAAAGGGGCTCACAATGATGAACGGGTTTCTCCTCGAGATGAAGCTTGTTTTAAAAAAAAAAAAACAAACAACTGACATCTTACTAGCTTAACCACCAATAACAACATTGCTGAGAAAAGAGGAAGATCGGTGGAACCCTAGAATAGGTCGACCTAACAAGATTAAACAAATGGAAGACAATTGATAAGCTTGAACTACTAGACTCTATTGCATGAAGTCCCTGTAAGGATGACATAAAATCTCTTATATCATATTAATCTCTAATGGGGTGGTATTTATGGCGCCCTTCTTTCACCCCCCCCCATAGCCTTTATTACAATCCAATGGTCCTTCCCAGTGACCATCGGGTCGAAAGGCGAGCGTTTCACCGCACGACCATCCGTCCCCCACTAGGCTCCAGAAGTCCATTGATCCATGCCAGATAGGCACTCTACCGCACAGCTATGAAGTCACCACAATAAAAAAAACATAAATGGGGAACATAAACAACCAATTATTCGGTGAATCTGTTTATGTTCATCTAGGCAATACTTTAAAAGAAAATTTAAGTGTTACTTTTTTAAACAAAGTTGACAGCCAAGGGGATTTCTCGCGCTGACGGTTTTTACTTGAAATGGGGCATTTTTAGAATGAAAATATTTCTCGGTTGATCAGCCATCAATGAACTAATGTGTCAATGAATAATCTAAAGACACCGGGGATTAACAAATGTGATTGAAGTAGAGAATGTGTTTAAAAAATGGGAGACTTTAATGAACTCATTTAACTATCGAACTTAAAATTGAACACTTTAGACGTGATTCACCACTATCTGGATAGTAGACTTTAATAAACTTATTATATTCTTGCTTCCGAGAGATTCTGAGAATTGAACACTTTAACTATGAGACACTGGATTGCCAACCCTGTGCCCTAGCCAGTCAACCATCAGGGCTAGAAGCAATAAGTATGTGCACACCTAACACAGGTCAGAGGATCCTGTCGGGGATCATCTTAGGTTCAGTATTCTGTAACAGAATTACTTATCGATTGGTGTAAAGGCGATCAATGGGGGGCCTCATTTGGTGACTATTGCTAGGGGGAGGGGGGCCACCATGAATGAAAGTTTTTCGAATTGTGTGGCTTTGGTAGTGAACCGGATCTTGATGCTGCTACCCGATATGCGTGTAGGGTTCCGGTTCGGTTCACGGCGATTCCATGTCACCTATTAGCATCTCCCGTGGTGCCTCCACGGCTATGGCACTATATGCTATCATTTTGATGAAAGAAGGGCACACTGCACAATTATCTGACTATGGTTTCGATGATCTAAAATCAATAAAGGACCATTTAAAATAAATCAATTTTGCGAGTTTATCTTAATATTGTGAATTATCCGCTAAATTGAGAAATTAAATGAAAATGTATAATTTACCTTTTACTTTTAAAATGATTGGCACAAATAATGTGATCTATTAACTACATTACATTAGCCGCACAATTCATTTTAAAATTATTATAATATTTTTTATACACTGCACCCTACCTAATTATAAACTTATTAACAGGTTCAATGATCTCTAGGTGGAGAGATATTTGCAAGGCCCTTACGTTCGGGGGCCCCTTAATAAAAGCTGCTTAGGCCGGCGATAAATGAGAACTAAATAGGCCCCGCTCTCCTTGAGAAATGTCAGTACACCGGGCTTTGTAATTATTAGGGAGCTAGTTTGTTGTTTATGTTCTCAATTTAAATTCAGTCATTGATGAAAGGTGATCACCATTTATGATTGAAGTCCTTATGTCATGTGTAAAGCAGTTTAGGTCCTTAAAATATTTGTTAAATGAAACATAAGTACTTCTCAATGAAACCTGTCTGGAGAACTGGCGAGGCAGGTTCTGTCTCTGTGCACAGATTTGTTTGACTTTATTAACATATATGATTGACCTACTTAGGAGATAACAAGGGAGTGAACTGTACAGAGCAGACCGAAAAAAAAAAATTCTTTTTCTTTACTTAATTTTCAGTAATTTCCAGAAGTTTAAAATCTTTTTTTTTTTTAAATCAGGTTGACACAACAACAACCTACGGTCCTAATACGCCCCTTTTGAATGTTCAATCATTAAAGTTTTAACTTAGTTTGATATAATTAAATTTCTATTTGTTAACACCCTATCTATCTGTCGTTAACGAGACCTTAGTATCGAATTACTATTGTAAGTTATGTTTGTTAGGTTGTTCTAAATTTATGCAATCACTATTTAACTAAATAGCCTGCCAAGTCTCAACAGAAGAATTAATGTTTCCATCCTGAGACGTTTTCGAAGAATCTGGTTACCTGGGGTCTCTATTCGAAAAGAGTTCCCCCCCTCCCCCTTCTTTCCTCGTCAGTGTTTTGCCCCAGCCACAAGAGCGAGCAGTCTGAGAACGTGTCAACGCTGAAATGATTTGATAGACGGGGAGTTGTCAAGAGGGTTCCTATCTCTAAGGGGGGGGGACATTTTAAAGCGATCTAATTCAGCCCCCTTCCCCCCACCCCCTTAAATAACATTTTTATGGTGCCACAAAATGAAACTTCGCGTTGGGCTCTCTAAAGCACTTTTTGCTTTTTTCCAAGGTCTCACAAATGAACCTTTACCAACATCACTTCCTCCTCCCCCCCCCCTTAAAGTACCTACGACTAGCCCCCCCTCTCCCCCCACCCACCCCTCCTAATGACAATTTAGTTCTTTTTGGGCGTTTTCTTCAACAAAAAAAATTGACAAAGCTAAAAAAAATTAGTCATAGTTAT
The DNA here is from genome assembly GCA_021962125.1 of Bulinus truncatus. Classification (NCBI taxonomy): domain Eukaryota; kingdom Metazoa; phylum Mollusca; class Gastropoda; family Planorbidae; genus Bulinus; species Bulinus truncatus. The sequence goes on from JAGDYQ010000021.1 coordinate 9,238,172, forward strand.
ATCATATTCTAACGTACAGACACATCCAATTCACAACGTAAAGACTATCCTCTCAGATTTCCACAAAATCTAATCCAATTTTTTATCCCCTCTTTCCCGATAAGGATTAGATAAATTTCATCTCAAGGTTTTAAAACTGTAATCCTCGGAGACTTTCAAAAAAAAAGTATCACATTTAAATCTGACACACACACAAAAAAAAAGATAGACATACATTCAGACATTTAAAAAAATGAGTCTCCGGGTATACAGTATTGACATAGAAATGTGATATATTTCAAACTGTGTACCTGTGAACGACTTCCCTCTCTCTCTCTCTCTCTCTCCCTCTCTCTCTCTCTCTCTCTCTCTCTCTCTCTCTCTCTCTCTCTCTCTCCTCTCTCTCCCTCTCTCTCCCTCTCTCTCCCTCCCTCTCTCCCTCCCTCTCTCTCCCCCTCTCTCTCCTCTCTCTCCCTCTCTCTCTCTCCTCTCTCTCTCTCTCTCTCTCTCTCTCTCTCGCTCTCTCATAGATAGTTCACTTCTGTTGAACAATACACTCAAGAAGGAATGGGCGAATAAAGGCTTGCGGGCCTATGTGTGGCCGTTCGTTTCTTTATTCGACCCGTACAATCAATTTTAAGTTGACTCAGGTCATTAGGGCTCATACATATACTCAGACCCAGCTTTCAAATGTATGAACTCACCTTTCATTATGCACCTGTTCTACTCTCACGGATTAGTCCCCATGGGAAAATAACCTCCCTTACCTTCCATACATGTCACATGCGCGTTGGCTGTATCTGTAGCCACTGCGTTTTCATTATGAAAATAGGTACGTTTCTACGCAAACATACGTGTCAGGGGGTAGCAGCGGAAATCATATTACTTTCCTTTATTGCAATCAGAATGGTTTGAGAAAATTATTTATTCCGAAATTACTTGCTCGAAAATGTATGACGTATTTAGAAATTCGACTTTGTCTAATAAAAAGTTTTTAATGGAGGTAACGTCACAAAAATAAATTCTGACATCTTAAAAGTAAAATACATGAAATATACGCTAGATTCATTTATCAAATAACAAGATTTTATTACGCTAGTTATCTGTCCATTTTAAGACAACACACTCTATATTTCATTTTACTATTTACACTATATTTCTTTAGTACTTCATTAAACCTAACTAAAATCGGTACAACTGACTTCCCCTTTCCCCCCACCTCAATCCTGTTCTCTTTTTCAGTTAAAAATTTAAATGTGAGTCTATCCAGCTATTAATGTAACATAAACCCACTTGTGGGTAACGGAGCTAAATCTGGTGGATAGTGTGCTCAGACCACATGACCTAAATAATTAATTACGTTTGTTTTAGAAACCTGTAAACAAAACCCACGTCCCCATGAGAAATCAGAACAAGAGTAAGCCTACATGTGATAACACGAACTCTTGGTAAGAAACATAATATTACTTCCAACCGGTGGGCTTACTATTCTGCCAGACTGTGCTACTTTTCACAAATTAACAATTTCTATGAGACCATATGCTCCCTACACAAAAAAAAAAATTCCTCTGGTAGCGCGATAAAAAAGCAATTATACTGCACATTAAAATGCATATAGTCTTGTTGTCACAAAATGTGTAAGCCAACTTCGGTTTCATTTTTTTTTATGCTTTCAAAATTTGTAGGCTTGAATTTAAACCCTTGCAACCAAGGACCGTTGCTCCAAATTTAGGGGATGAGGCATTCTCTTTATACTCTCTAAGCTCTAAGGAGACACGATAGAAACGAAAAATTCGGTCTAGCCAGGTTAAATCGTTGAATGATTTGTACCACCACGCGTGACAAATCATCCCCGACCCAGGGGCCCAGCGGTCGCCCATCCTGTTAGGGGGAGATGTGGGGAGGGATCATAAATGATTCATTTGAAGTTTTTTTGGGTTTTTTTTTTAAACTTCAAATAAGAGTAAACTGATCTCCAAGGTCCACCTCCCCCTTCCGCACTACACCACTCCCTAGGTGTATATTCCTTGCTGCATCGTCTTGAATTTTGAATTAGGTTATGTAATGTTGCTTATGTTGCTTCTCTCCCTTACAGTGGCTGACACAGTTTTGTCCCCTCTCTATTGAATATTTACAATTACAGTGGATCCATATGATTTATTCCCTGTAAGCTGCGAAACGAAAATGCGCGCGCACACAACTCAAAGAGCGCGCATGCACGCAGTGCCGCCGAGAGGGGGACGGGGGGACGGAGGCAAATGCCCAGGGATTCGGCGAGTTTTAGTGGCCCGCACTGAGCTGGCCAATCAACTTTTGAAAATATTACAATCAGCATGGGGGGGGGGGGCATATGTATGCATATATCTCTGTCTTTTTGTCTCTATCGTTTTAAATATTAAGAAATACTTCTCAGATATACATGGTCATATTTTAAACATCCTTATTCTGCAATAAATTCTGTGTACGCCATAAAACATTTATCCAACTACCTTTGATTACTGAAAGCGTCGAGCTATATTTGTACGATCAGTCACTTTCAACATGCCCCACGTATTTGTTCACAACACACCAAACCAACGGGACACTATGTTATAAAACTCAAGTACGCGCCTGCAGTTAAACATCAAAGACACAAGTATAATAATAATAACATAAAAAAAAATTGATGGTTAAGTTTTATAATCGTGTTTTCTTTTTATCATTGAAAAAGACGAAGGGGACACATACTCGCCTTTTTACACACACACACACACACATACAGACACACACACACACACACAGACACACACACACACACACACACATATATATATATATATATGTAGATAGATAGATAGATAGATAGATAGATAGATAGATAGATAGATAGATAGATAGATAGATAGATAGATGGATAGAAAGATAGATAGATAGATAGATAGATCGATAGATAGATAAGGAGACTGGATAGAATTAGGAACGAAGATATCTGGCAGCTAACAAACCAAAAGATCTCATAGACCTACAAGTGTCCAGGAGAAAATAGACATAGATCGGCCACTCGCTAAGGAAGCCTCCAGAAGGCATCCCAAAAAAGGGCTCTGCAAAGGAACCCCCCCCCCTCCCACCCAATGCCAGAGAAAGGTCGGCCACCCAAAGACCACTTGGAGAAGGTTTTGCGAGCTGGAGATGAAAATCTGCAAATCAGACATTGGGTGAATGGAAAAAATGGCCTCCCAAAAAAACTGACTGCGCTGGATGGGTGGTTGTAGAGGCCCTTTGCTCCGCGATGGAGTTCAAGGCATTAAGCCAATATGTATATATGTAATAATATTTAAACTTTCATCTAAGTCACATTAGAGAAGAATGCAGTGGGCCATTTAAAAATAAAAGAACACTTAACTTTGGACTTGGGGTGGGATGGACGACATTTCAGAACATAACTGTTTGTATTTTATTCCCTTTTTTTTTTCTTTTCAAAGGTCTTGTTTTGAATCAGTGAATCTCATACTAGTAGCTATTATTTTTTTCCTGGGGGGGGGGGGGGGGTGGGGGGAGGGCACTTTATCGGATAAAATGAGAGCCGTGTCTGAAGACAGTTTGGGAACCGCCCCTACAAAACGATACACAAACCTGTTCCATATTCCTGTCTTTTTTTTAACTTATTCATGTCCTGTGGAACTCCTTAATGTCTCAGTATTTCTTACCAATTCTTCCCTCATTTCGTATTACTATCTCATTCACTACTCCCCCTCCCCCTTTCGTCTGAACTTGGTGGTCTGCGACCTACGTGACCGCAACACGGGGTTGGTGGATTTACTTCAACCGTCACGTGACCCCTGATGAAAGAGACGAAATAGTCCAATGTTAGAATGGAATATTTAGGTGTGTGTGTGTGTGCTGTGAACATGGGTTAGGTTTTGGGCTAATGGTAGGGTGAGGGGATGGGGAGTTGCTGCCTTTGATTATTTAACTTATGTCCTGCGTACATTTTAGTTTCAACAATACGCAAAGATGACAAAGATAGACAGAATGATTATATAATAATAAATAGAATAATAGAGAGACTTAGATAGATAGATGATAGATAGATAGACAGACAGAGAGACAGACAGAGAGACAGACAAATAGATAGATAGACAGATAGACAGACATGTAGGTAGGTAGGTAGACAGACAGACAGATAGTTAGATAGATAGATAGATAGATAGACAGATAGATAGATAAATAGATAGATACCAATAATATATACTCATAGTTAGATAACTACTTAATGAACAGATGATATAAAGATACTTCGATGCACATATAATTAGATTACAGATAGCTAGATGTACAGTTACTTGAATGGACATAGACTAGGATATACAAATACATATTGAAATTCATAGATACATAAATGCATGCATTCATATATAAATAGATACACATAAATTCCAATATGTACATTGCTTTGTTAATGCTGAGGAGAAATTGAATCAATATGGCAGCCTATGTTAATTATCTTTCATAGCGATTTAAATGTTTGAATTCCTTATCCTTGCAATTTTCACAAGAGCCAATAACTCATTTAAAAAAATAATAATAATAATACAAAAAAAAATGTTCTATTAAATGTTATTATGGAACAATAGACAAAATCTGTATAAATCACCACAATATTTGTATTTTGATTGATCAAAAAAAAGTCCAACGATATTTTCTTCTGTTTTTCTCCTTTGTCTCCTAATTCTATCCTAGATATTCTAAAAAAAGTGGGAAAGGCTTAGTGAAAAAAGGAAAAAAAATATTCTTGAGGCCTCCAATCCAGTTAGGCACAAAAATATTGACTTTAGGGTATTCAATGACAGACTTTTTGACTTGTAAGTCCGCGGTGCTAGTGTTATCAGGTAGCACGAGGGGTGCCGAGACTTAAGTCCACAATTTACTGGATCTGTAGCGTATAATAAGATCTTGCTGACTGTATAATGTAGAGATTGTGTGTGTGGGGGGGGGGGAGGGGGGGGAGGGGAGAAATCAATCGACCTATGAGAATACTCTGTAAAGTTAAAGAAAAAAGTTTGTGCGGCGGGGGAGGGGGAGGCGGTGGTGGTGGGAGAAATTCCCAAAGTTTTTTAGTAAACAACTTTTTTTTTTCCTTTGAAATTTGAAGTAATTCTTTAAAAAACATCCCTACTAATATAAAATAATAGTACAAAATAAATGCCAGGGACGTATTGGATGGGTTTTTTTTTTTTTTGGTTAGAAAAAATGGGAGTCAAGCAAGAAGTGTCACAATCATGGGCGTATTCATGGGGGGGGGGGCAAGGGGGACATTTGCTCCCCCCCCTCCTTACATTTAAAAAAAAAAATGTCATAAAGTTGTTATTTGCCCCCCCCCTTGGAAAATTTTTGCCCCCCCCCTGGAAAAATTCCTAGCGACGCCCATGGTTACAATGACTGAAATTTTTAAGTTACATAAAAAAGGACAAAATAATTATTGATCTGTTTAATGTTTTTAAACAACTGATACACCGTAAATAATACATTAAGTTCTATGTCTAATTCCACCCATCAACTGAATGGATGAACACGATAAAACATTATTAACATAACTACTGAAGGGTTTCATTTAATAAAGGACTCAAGTTTACTGGTCAATAGTGGTCATGCATCAATGGACACTATCTACTGTTGTAAGGATAGTGACCTGTAGTTAAGGGCTAGCCACGTGAAGGATGGGAATGACCAGGTCAGTTGAGGTCAGTTTAAAGCACTTGATTTAAAAAGTGCTGCAAGATAAGAAATGAATTACAGTCATCAGTGAATATGCAACAATGGACACTATGTGCAGTTGTAAAGATATTAACGTGTAGCTGAAAACCAGCCACATGTGGATTGGGAATGACAAGATCAGTTGAGTAGTTACATCTCTAAATTCGTAAAACGCTCATTTTATATATTCTTTGCGGTGATTGTCCATTTTTTATTACCTCAAGTTGAGGTTAAAATTTATCAACTTTTTTGTTTCAATACCTCAACAAAATGCAGCAAAACGTGATGCTCCCAATTTCGGTTACATAGTTTCCAGATTTCTTATTTAAACAGTAAATAGAATAATGCAAAACAAAACTTGGTCTACTTTTTGTCCATTCACCGAAAACTTGAAAAGTAAACATTGGCTTTACTTGTACGACGTACGGTGCAGCTATAAATATTCACCTGTGAATTCTTTTTACAAGAATAGTTAACGCTAGCCCCTCTTTTTTTTATTGTAAGCTGTAACATCATAATTTTACAGTACATGTGTTATAATGCAATTCATAAGCTAATAACAAAGATGCATTTTAAAGTACGACATGTTATATTTGTGTTCATGTTGAAAGTTGTATTGCTATCATCTTGTGTTATTTCCTTGCTGTAATGTTGTACACTGTTCGACTTATAAAACCTCGTGCGATAATTTTAACCAGCCTAGTGCAGGGGTCGGCAACCTGCGGCTCGCGAGCCACATGCGGCTCTTTCGATGTCAAGTTGCGGCTCTTTCGATGTCAAATTGCGTCAAAATCAAATACCATAATATTGAAACAACAATTTTTGTGGCTCTTTAAAAACTGAGAAAAATGCAAATTTTAACTTTTGGCTATTCTGTCTCAAAAGGTTACCGAGCCCTGGCCTAGCGGAATGGGTTATGACAAAAAATAAACATAAGAATGAATCGGTAATGAGGGCTAGAAAGAACACTTGGCTGTCAACTAGACAAGTTCCCGTTTGTTGGATTCTAGACAGATCTAGGTCAAAATACCAACAATTCCACCAACTGAGTTTGACGGATGGTCGTGCGGTAAAACGCTCGACTGTCGACCTGAGGGTACCTGGTTCGATCTCCGGTGAGATCCTGCTATATATACCATGGTACCCCCATGGCCATTGCACTGTGGGCTATGGTGTAGAATGAAAGAAGGTCACCATAAAAACCGTCTTATTCGTGGTTTATAGGATGTAAGAGATTTCATCTCATCCTTACATGGACTACACACACCAACTGAGTATAGTGGGACGTGATGTCTTGTGGTAAAACGCTTGACTGTCAACTTAAGGGTCCATGTTCCAATCTCTGGTGCCTCCTTGGCCATTGCACTATGTGCTATGGTTGGGAAGAAGGATGAGCACAACACGCAGCGATATATAATTTTTTGTTTACAACAACCAAGAGTTTGAAGAAGGTAGCCATTTCGCTGCGTGAATCATCACCTAACCACGTTCCCAAGTATCGCCCCTGGTTCGAACTCCGGTTTATATTTCAGGTCAAGGCTAAAGTATTCGCTATATCTCCCGTGGTGCCTCCACGGACATTTCACTATCGACTTTGGTGGAGATGACCGAAGAAATCTGCAAAAAAAAAAACGTGCCATTACTGATTTATAGGATCTGAGATATTTCATTTCGTCCCTTCACAAATTAGAGAGGGCAGCACATTTTTTCATTACGAAGTGGCTACGGATACAGCCTACGCTCATGAGCTCTAGCGCTTAGACGGTCTTTCCACCCAATGACTATTCAGGTCGCACTTTTGTTTTCTTTAACTGGACCAACACAACCGTGAGTCGGGGGGGGGGGGGTCATTCAAAATTAAAAAGCGGTGACTTGACCGATATACCACACAATTGATTCATCCTAAGTAAAAATACTGCTCCAGGGATAGCAGACGATATGGATCAGACACGTTCCCACGCCCCTCCTTCCCCCCCCCCCCCCCCCACAAAAAAAAACTAAATGTTGATGTTCAAAGTTCGTAGCATTAATGACGGGGCGCGATCAGCCGTGACTTCCCTTGGGAATGGATACAACCACAAACAGGGCCCCTTGCGACACAAACAAACAGTAAACACACACACACACTTACACCATGTGTAGGCGTTTGATAATTAGGTCATTGTTCTCATCTTGGCCTTTTCCATGAGGTGCGGCAAAATGCTTCAGCACCAGGGGGGATGACTCGACGCCGGTCTCACTGAGCACGCACCCTGGGCCCCGATTTATAAAGGGCCCCGCGAATCATCTATTTCACTAGCGCCGCCCCCCCGCCTTCATTATTCTGCTCCTTGTCAGCACCCATCTGTATCCGGCTTGTGGCTTTACTCAAGTCAGCACCCATCTTTATCCGGCCTGTGGCTTTACTCAAGTCAGCACCCATCTGTATCCGGCCTGCGGCTTTACTCAAGTCAGCACCCATCTTTATCCGGCCTGTGGCTTTACTCAATTAGTTAAGCAATAAAATACTTTAATTATGATTTAACAAAAGACTAAAACATGAGAAACAATTTATTGTAACGCACACAAAAAAATGACGTGTCCATTTTGTAAACAATACCATACATCGATTACCTACCTTTATTACCATGAAAATTAGATGTTTATTTTCCCCTGAATTGCGCAGTTATAAACAATAATTTAACAAATAAAAAAACAATGCGCAGAAAATCAATGCGAATCAAAAACTGAAGTAAAAAAAAAATTAAAAATACTTTTTTTTAAAAATAAAATAAACAAAAAAAATTCCAAAGTCAGACTGAATGGCGACTGGGAAAAGAACCTAAGTCTTATATTTGTGCATAGTGAAAATTGATGTCACTTAGTACGATGATTTACCCTTCATAACAATGGATAAAATGATACTATGATGAGGCTGTAAAACAAATTACTAAAAACAACAGTGTAGTGGAATTATATAGGCACGTATCAGATATTTATTTGTAAATTTAGAGTATAGGCTTGCATGTTCGTTTGCACTATGTAGAGGTACATTTATTTTGGTTGAGGACCCGTGCGAAGGAAAAATAATTGGGCCCCTTTGATAAAAATAAAAATTGACATACATCAAAGGGGGATAAATTCCCCTTACAAATTTTAGATTTTTCGAGCCCCTTCTCACAAGTTGGGTCTCAGGACGCACGCCCAATGCGCTTTACAACTAAATCTCTGGAAATGTTTATTTAGAGAGGACACCATCAGATGTCATTTCCGACAAGACATTGACCTTGGTGGGATTAGTTTTAAATGGACAATAAAATTTTGACCACCATGGGAGTACGCATACCATCAATGAGGGCCTTTGTACACAGAGGCGTAGCGATGGGTGGTCTAGGGGAGGGAATCAAAGGGGCGCCAAAAGGTATATTTTACATAAAATAGTATATGGTTTTCGAATGGGAGGGGCGCTAAAGGGTATTAAAAATGTATTGTGCCCCTGGCTCGAGTTAAGCTCGCTACGGCACTGTCTGTACGGCCTGTGTTTTAAAAATTGTTGCATTATAACGATACTTTTATTTTACGGTAACTTAAAATGTATTTACAGTGAAGAAATTTTAAAGGTAGGTGTGTATGTGTGTTTGGGGGGGGGGTCCTAGCTGTCGAAGATTAGTAGGGGGCCCAGAATTGTCAATCGACGGATAAACTTGTATTACTTCTACTAAAGTGATAACTTTCAATAGCATACTTAATTTTGATATTTTGACACAAGAACTTATATTTATTTTTACATGTAATGCGTATCAGAACTTTAAATATTGATGCATGTGAGATATACTGGTAGACGGACCGCTCGGTTTATCTGTGATACAGATGTTGAGTACCTGGGGTTATTCGTGTCCTAGGGCTGACACTTGCTAGTCCAGGGTCCTTTACTATCCCCACTAATTGGGGCCCCATTTTAATCCCGCAAAACAAATCAATTACCATGCAATTCTATGGCACAGTAATTGGGTCCATAGCATGCGTTCGTGTGGCATCTCCTCTAGAGGCAACCCTGCCAAGGTCAGACAAAACATTATTTTTTCTTTAATAAATCAATATCGTAATATTTATTTCGATCCGCTCATAAAGTCTGTTTGAAGACAGATCAAACAGACACAGTATTATTCTTTCCATTGAACATAAATTTATTAAAAGTATTATTTTTTCTCAGGAAAAGACACACGCTTATACTGTTTGGAGTTTATGTATTTAAACGACGAAACTACAGCACAATTGCAACTATTTTATATACCCCACCCACCTTTAAAAAAAATGTTACGAACTATACTTGGTCCTGCCAAATTCAGATACTTCATTTGTTGTCTATTGTGTGTGTTGTCTGAAGTGAGGCCGACGTAGGTACCATATGGAACATAATAATGAATGTAAGCTTCAAGAAATGTAAGTTAACTTTAATTTACTTTTTTTTTAATCGGAGGGCGACAGGTACTGAGGTCTAGCGCCCCCCTCCTTCCTTAATCTGTCTGGAAATCAGCCTTGAGCCCACTAAAGACTAAAGGAACTGTTCTGGTACCAGAACTAGAAGTTTGTCTGTGCCTGTATGTCTGTGCCTGTATATCTGTGTAGATATGCCTGTATATGTATGACAGTGTATGTAATGCTTCATACAGATTATAGATAATTTAAATATCTTATTTTACGTCATCCTAGTTCAGTGGTTCTCATTGTGTGGGGGATGATCCATTCGGTGGGCCGCATACTTTTGTGAGAAGGTTCGCCAAAGATTTTTTTTGTTTTTCTTTACGGTTGGGTCATGAAAACAGAACAGTCATCTTTATGGGGTCGTGAATCGCTTAAGTTTGATAACCACTGTCATAGTACATGCTTTATCGTTACTAATCACTTTTTACTTAGAGCAACTAATCCTAAATAAAATAATATGTAGTGCATCGGTCATTTTATGAAACGTATAAGCTGTGTCGTCCCCATCAGTGTGCGGGATGTTTCGCCACAAACCAATATTTTCACTTCTGGTGGCCGCTAAATCACGTGGATACTCGCCACCGCCCCGCCCCCCCAGGCACCAGAGGGCCCATTGCCGCATAAGATTTAGACCCATCCCATGCCACTCCGCACAACTACACACACTGACTTCCCTTGAAACTAACCATTTGGTGGCCTGGAGAAGTCTGGACACAGGCGATGTACATTTAATTGGCGACTTTATGTAAATATACTAGATCAAAGGCCCGGTACCCGGACCTGCGAGTTACTCATTATAATTGAGCTGTAAATATCCCTTTGACCAACTTTACAACTTTACATAATTTGCGCACTACTTGGAATTCCCAGGACTATTTTTAGCCAAGCAAGAGTTCACTCCCCTTGAGTGAGACTATTTTTAGCCGCGGGAGTTATATACACGTACGCCAGGCTAGCTGATTATGTATTATATATGTAAATATGTTCATGTGTGTGCTTATCTGCTTGTGTTTGTGTGAAGTAAACTGTATGTGTCGGGTGAGCCTACTGTGTCGCCCAACGTGTCCCGTTGAACTTGTGTCTGCACAACGTGTCCCCCGACTCCCAATTAAAGTTGTGTCTGCACAACGTGTTCCCGTAAAAATTGTTTCTGCACAACGTGTCCCCGACTCCACGTTAAACTTGTGCCTGCACAACGTATATTCTATTTCCGTGGGTGTGTCCTCTACACCAGTACAAGTGTCAGGTCCTGCGCTTGGTGTTTATCATTTGACCTAATTGTTTCAAGCAGACACTGATTTATAGGCCCGCCGTAAACACAATCCGACACCACCCGCCTCCAGCTCCTCCCCGCCCCCCATCCCGCGTCAAAAACCAACCCTTGCCCCAACCCTTACCAATTGTGAGTTCAAGCTTGAACGATTTTATTTATACCATTGTTTCCTGCTGCAAAAAGGAAATATTACCGTAAATACGTTCAAATTTGACGTTTTACTATTTCTCTTTGGAATGCAATGTTGTTTCCCGTTGATATGTCCGAATTGTTTTATAGGGTATAAATGTATTGAAATTAGAAAATGAATTCCGTAGCGGTGAGGTGGGGGAACCAAGGGGGGAAGGGGACGGGAGGAAGGCCATCCATAGGCATGTCCATTTTTGTGTTTGATTTAAATAGTTTAGAAGACTGGTTTGTTTTTGGTTTAATGTTGAAATTGGGTTAATCTTTGTATTCCATTGAATTCTAGGTTGCCCATTTTTTCGGTCTGTCGGTCTATCTTTCTTTAAGAGTGACTGTTTCTTTCCCTATCTGTCCTTATTTAATTTTTTCTCTCTGCATGACTGTCTATCTGTCTGTCTGTATGCCTGTCTGTATGAATGTATGTCAGTCTGTATTTCATTATGTCTGTATTATGTATTTCTGTCTGTATGTATACATGCATGCTATTCTGTCTGTCTTTAATGGTACGCAAGAAGAATGTTAGAACGAAATCCAAGCAGAGCTGACTCAAATAATGAAGCCCATACAAGACAGAGAATCAGACAGACAGGCAAACATACAGTCAGGGAGATAGACAGAAAGTGAGACAGTCAGTAAATAATACCTAAAACCAATATACTTAAAATTACACATCTGATTCAGCATATAACTTTTTCCCAAACATTTCTTTTAAAAAATATTGTTCGTTCATTTTTTTCACTTCTCGTGTATTTTTTGTATTGATGTGACTTTATTTTGTTTTTAGCCTGCCATATTACAAACCTCATTTTATTTTTCCTCCTTATTTATGTCTTTGTTTCACTTGTTATTCATTTATTTTTGTATATATTTAAGACAAAATATAGCCGCACGCAGGGCCACGTCGAATTGTGAGCACCAATGTTCCCTCTAAGGTGTCATATGAAGTGAGAAAAAAATTTTGTCTCTGAGCGACATTTTGTTTAGAGGCCATAATTTGTGAGCGATTTAAGCGATGTCGTCCGTCGGAGTGGGCAATCGTACGTGTAGTATGAGCGACGCTATGAATTCGTGTGAGCGATCGCTCACGCGCTCAGCTTGGAGGAAACATTGGTGAGCACCCATGAAACATGTAAGTCAGGGGCCCTTATTAGCACAGTTATGTGCTATAGAATGACAATAAATGTTGGTGGATGCGTTTGATCATAGATTACCCCTTTAACAAATATTGTCAGGGGGGGGGAGGACCAGATAAGTTTGTTTGCCCAGCCCTGGCGCGTATATATACATTTCAGACACCATGTATGTATATGCTTGAGCACATATATGCATACATATTAGCGGATATGTATGCGTGACGCATGTATAAAGCAATACATATACATAAGCCTATATGTATGTCTGTTTCTTTATGTGCGGTCATTACACGTTCATGGCAATACGTGTATTCTCATATAATAACGATTTTAATAAAAACAACACTCTGCATATATTAAAATTGGCATCTTACACGATACACTCACTCCGTGGATGTACTAAGCCTGGGTTCTTTTTTTTTTTCGCCCATCCCCCCACTATCCCCCCCACCCTGCCACCAACAGCTCCTTATCACCATAACCAACTTATCCCGAGGTTTCAAGAAACAAACAAGTGTTTGTCCAGTTCACAGGGCCAAGTGCATCTCAACAACATCGCCATAGACCAGACAGTCACTGTAAAGGTTCTCAAATACATGTGAATTGGGGTCTCTAGTTTAGCTTGGTGAATCCTTGCCCACTCCCTATCTCCACCCCCCCCCCCACTACCACCCATCCAAACGACACGTTTAGACTCAAGTTTTTCTAAGACAAATGAAGAGAGTACTCTACCAAATAAACCCATTACTCTACCAAATAAACCCATTACTCTACCAAATAAACCCATTACTCTACCAAATAAACCCATTACTCTACCAAATAAACCCATTACTCTACCAAATAAACCCATTACTCTACCAAATAAACCCATTACTCTACCAAATAAACCCATTACTCTACCAAATAAACCCATTACTCTACCAAATAAACCCATTACTCTACCAAATAAACCCATTACTCTACCAAATAAACCCATTACTCTACCAAATAAACCCATTACTCTACCAAATAAACCCATTACTCTACCAAATAAACCCATTACTCTACCAAATAAACCCATTACTCTACCAAATAAACCCATTACTCTACCAAATAAACCCATTACTCTACCAAATAAACCCATTACTCTACCAAATAAACCCATTACTCTACCAAATAAACCCATTACTCTACCAAATAAACCCATTACTCTACCAAATAAACCCATTACTCTACCAAATAAATAAACCCATTACTCTACCAAATAAACCCATTACTCTACCAAATAAACCGTTACTCTACCAAATAAACCCATTACTCTACCAAATAAACCCATTACTTTGCCAAATAAACCCATTACTCAATTTACTGTTCAGGGAAACTTTGTACCTAGTCAGTAACTAAACACTAAAGGAGCAGATGCATACTATATTGAAAAAAAAAAGGATGTGTTGCTCCAAGTAAAAAGTGACTAGTTACAATGAAAATGTACTGCAGTAACTTGAACGTGAGATGACTATGTATGCAGTTTTGTAGTCATTGAATATTTTGTTGATATATATGTGTGAGTATTGTGACTTTATTAATTTCTTTGTTAGCCAGCCATTTTGCAAACCTCTTTTTTTCGTTTTATTTATATCTTGGTTTATTTTTTATTTATTTATTATTATTTTTTTTTGTAAATAGTACATACAAAGTATAGATGCATGCAGGGCCCCATCCATGAAATATGTAGGTCAAGACCCCCCATCAAAATGTGAGCATCTAAGAAACATGTACCCCAACAGATTGAGGGATTAGCCCTAAAATCTGGTCATGTTTTTTCTTAAACGTATTTCAGTGTTGATATTAATGTCCACGTCGCTAAAATTCAAGATGATTAGCTCTGACCTTAATGTTTGCGATGCAAAATTTCGGCGCTAGCCTATTCGCCGACCAGGTTCAACGTGTGTATTACTTCGCACCCCTTTGAGCAGCAGTACGGCAATAGTCCTCAAAGAGTCAATAATTGAAGAATGCCGCCACATGATGCTGACGTTATGATGGTCACTTATAGTCACATTTGTTTGATTTTGGGTTTTTGAAGAGTCCAGTCCCAAGATGCCCTTAGTGTAAACAAACAATACTTATTGCGTGTAGTTTTATCTTCAAACAAGTCCACGATAAAACCAAATCTGTTATTTCAAAAGTGATGGATGAGGTCAGCGTTATGCAATCTGTTAGTATTGCCGCAATGTTTGAATCACTTCAGACGTGATATTATCATAATGATTGAGCTCAATACCAGTTCCGTGTATAAGTATATCATGTTCTAACGTGTAATTTCCCGACACTTACGAAAATAATTTATATTTCAATGTAAATAGAATGCATTAAAATATTCGTATTTCAGTTATATTAATTTTATATTGCGGTAATTGACTAAAACAAATTGTTTCGATACTTCCATAACATATAGGCCTACATCAGGCCTATATATAATGTATAGCAATGATTTGTTAATGGCTCAACAAAAAATCATGCCTTTCGGTTCATTTCTATTTATAATTGGTGGAATGGGGATTCGCTCCCCATATATACCGGTTGTCTGAGAAGTTGTCTGTGCCAAATAACTCTTTTGATCTAAGGTTACATCCAGAAAAATAGCAATATCTTTCCTTAGGGTCATGGGCAAAGACAAACAGGGTGTGTTTGCTTTTCTTTTACATGTAAAAGGTTTCAGCAAAGCCGAACA
Organism: Bulinus truncatus; assembly: GCA_021962125.1. Lineage (NCBI taxonomy): Eukaryota > Metazoa > Mollusca > Gastropoda > Planorbidae > Bulinus > Bulinus truncatus. The sequence continues at coordinate 9,253,653 of JAGDYQ010000021.1, forward strand.
TTCAATAGACCTTGAGGCATTACCAATTTCTATATGGGCCCATGTATTTTACTATAAGCCCGGGACCGAAATTGTCTGACATCCGTCAAAGTGTCATGTCATGAATCAGAAGTTTATAGTCATGTAAACAGAAAAATAACTTGCAAAGGCTTAATATCTAAATCTATATCTATCTATATCTATATTTATATCTATATGTATATATCTATATATATATACATATATATATATATATATATATATATATATATATATATATATATATCTAAATAAGCCTCGTCGCCGAGGAAAAATCCCAACCTTAGTCTAAAAAAAAGTAAAAGGGTCTTTAGTCGAATTGTCCCTATATTTTATTATGTATTTTACATTAATTTTTTTTCTAACAATAGTAGCTTACTCTGATACTTTTAGATACTTATGAAAAAATTGTATGTTTAAAAATAGGACACACTATCAAAAGACCCTCCCGCCCGCCCCCCTTCCCCCCCCCCAACAGGCACTGTCTGCCCCGAATCCCCCGAATCCCAGAGGCGTGGGCGGAGGAAGGGGGGTCCAAATTCGAAAGTTCCCCCTCCCCGGCCATAGCTTGAAGGGGACCCCAACATTTTTAAACATTAAATATTAAGTACATTATTTCATGTCATGGTGTCGAATGTCAAAATGCAGGGGCCCCCCATTGAAGCCATGCACCTCCCGCGGGCCCCCAAATCCCTAGTTTCGGCACTGTTGTTTACTCTAATTTTCTAATTACTTTTTGCGCTTTAATATATTCGATGTTTTAATGATGGTTTATAATATAATACAGCCCTTTATAAACGGACTCTTTATAAAGCTCATCATAAAGTGCTGGGTGAGTTTTGCGCGCACAATGAGAGAGCACTGATCGACAACCCTATCTCTCCCTGTATAACGGATAGATGAATGCAGCTGTTGTTAAGATTTTCGGCCAGCTGCCAATTAAATTATTAAAAAAAAAACACTAAATATATATTTGACATAGTCATACAAATGACGGCACATATAAAGGGTTATGTCTTATATTTAGTAAGCCAATTTGGCAAGCTGCATAGATAGATGTTATCTTTAGTCGAAACTTAATTAATTGACTACGTTTTGTTGGTTTGCACTGCTTGAGTCAATTGCTGTAACAAGTCCACGAACTACTTGTAGATAAAACAATCCACCGTCATTATGCTGTTTTTAAAGACTTCAGTATTCAACGGGACAAGCCTACACAATGACGACCCTACCCTACCCACCCACTACCTACCTTCTGCCTCACTACTACTATACATTCACCACCACACCACCACCACCACTGAGTCTGTACCCCACCCCTACGTACAGTTTTAATTGACTCCCTGCTCTCCCTTCTTCTCTCCCCCCCCCTCCCGCTGCCGCTGTGTCGCGTTGTTGTCACGGTGCCATACTTGGTTGGTTGGCAAGCAAGTGCGGCGAGCAGCCACGCAGAAACGGGAGGATGGGAGGGGGAAGATATACGCCTTTTTTAATTCATCTATTTTTTTTTCTTAAATTTCTTCTTTTTCTTGTGGTTTTATAAAGTGGAGTATGTTTTTTCTCTCTTTTTTTACAAGTATGAATCCGTCCGGTGTATATTCCGTTGGTATAATTCTATATTTCTTAAAAAAAAAAAAATTGAGGGGAGGGGCAAGGGGTAGTGGTGGGGTGGTAGGGATACAACATTAACCCTGTTTAAAACTCATGTGTGCTACTTGTTCTTTTTTTTTTTAATTTTTGCGAAGGAGGAAATGAATTCAAGTGTCATTACAGTTATGTGTTTTTATGACTTAATACTGTCACATCTAGTGGTTTGTGTTGTGTACGTACGTGTGCACAGATTTATCCCGTGGCGTGATAGTAGCTGTGTGTCATTGTGTTGTTGTTTTTCAAACACTATAAAAGTGACTTTTTTTTTTTTCAAAAAAAAAAAAAAATTGTAGGTACTTATGGTGACAAACTTTCAACTGTACTTCAGTCACAGTAATTATCTTCGTCATCTGTCGGTGTGTGTGTGTGTGTGTGAATATATATATACTTGTACTATTCAGGAGTAAAAAAAAAAGAACCACAATACAACAGTCCTGTAATACCACATCAACAAGGTAAGAATTGTAGTTCATTAGAATGGATCTGCTTTGATATTATTTTAATATATTTTTTATTTACCGATTTAGTGGGGGGGGGGGGGGGCAATCATCCAACACACACATTCTTTTTCGCCATAAATGATCTGTTAAAGGGGCATATTCGCACCGCCTCTTCACAAATCAATTATCGTTCATTGAAAGTTTCATTTTTTCCCCCCTACAATACATATGTATCTTGTTATTGATATTAAAGTACATATAATAAACATTGCGGTAACTTAGTGAAGTCACAATTTTTTTTTCTTACATTGTGTTTTACTTCGCATATTGATGGACATCACCAGACCCATGTCCACCCCCCTCCACCCCCCGGACCCTTGTGATTGACACATGACGAAAACTTTGGTTGAGACCGTTAATGAAGGTGCGGTATTTAACAGTTAATTGCCGCTATTTTAACATCTTAGATAAATAAAGAGCTAAGAGAAGCCAAGTTTCAGAAGTACGTTTCAGTGTTCAGTCATGTTATTGCGTTGTTTCATTTAGTCTACTGGAATCCGTTCACTTGTTGGTATGTTGTTATGATATGTTGGTATGTTGGTATGTTACTATGTCCTCAATGTCATCTTGTTATTGTTAATTTTTTTTCACGGATTAAAAAAAAATCAAGTATTACTTCCTTTATTCAAACAGCTTGTTTGTTCAAAATGTATTGATGCTAGTCTATCTATCTATCTATCTATCTATCTATCTATCTATCTATCTATCTATCTATCTATCTATCTTTCTATCTATCTATCTATCTATCTATCTATCTATCTATCTATCTATCATCTATCTATCTATCTATCTATCTATCTGTCTGTCTGTCTATCAGTCTGTCTGTCTATCTATATATCTATCTGTATATCAATCTATCTATCTAACTATCTATCTATTTATATATCTATCTATCTACCCTATCTATCTGTCTATCTATCTATCTACCTATCTATCTATCTATCTATCTATCTATCTATCTATCTTTCTATCTATCTATCTATCTATCTATCTATCTATCTATCTATCTATCTATCTATCTATCTATCTATCTATCTATCTATCTATCTATCTATCTATCTATCTATCATCTATCTATCTATCTATCTATCTGTCTGTCTGTCTATCAGTCTGTCTGTCTATCTATATATCTATCTATATATCAATCTATCTATCTAACTATCTATCTATTTATATATCTATCTATCTACCCTATCTATCTGTCTATCTATCTATCTACCTATCTATCTATCTATCTATCTATCTATCTATCTATCTATCATCTATCTATCTATCTATCTGTCTGTCTGTCTATCAGTCTGTCTGTCTATCTATATATCTATCTATATATCAATCTATCTATCTAACTATCTATCTATTTATCTATCTATCTATCTACCCTATCTATCTGTCTATCTATCTATCTACCTATCTATCTATCTATCTATCATCTATCTATCTATCTATCTATCTATCTATCTATCTATCTATCTATCTATCTATCTATCTATCTATCTATCTATCTATCTATCTATCTATCTATCTATCTGTCTGTCTGTCTATCAGTCTGTCTATATATCTATCTATATATCAATCTATCTATCTAACTATCTATCTATTTATCTATCTATCTATCTACCCTATCTATCTGTCTATCTATCTGTTTATCTATCGATCCATCTATCTATATATATATCTATCTATCTATATACAACTCTTCTCAAAACTTATTCCCTTCTATGTACAGTCCACGTAGAGATGAGAGAGCCCCATCAGTTGTTACAGGTCACAACACCCCTCCTTCATTTCTACGACCGCCCGATCCTATCTAGCACAGTCCAGCAACCCTGGTGTCACCACAATTGACCTAGGGTGGCAACTATTTTCTTGAAGAATTATTTTAAAACAAATATATTTTGTACAAAATATTTAAATAATGCTAATTATATATCAAATAATCAAAATTTTAAATCTTTAAAATGGTAAACTAAAATAATCCAGATGTATACTGTGATAGCGTTTTATTGTATCTATAATTCATCATACAATGTCTAGATGTGGATAAAAAAAACCATCTAGGTTGGCATCCCGGCGACGGGCACAGTTAACTGATGATGCTCACTCTTACGAGTTACATCTACATTAAGTTGTTACGAGATTCGAAGTGATTAGGAAACGAAGTTCAGAAAAAGTTTCACCACAATGCAACGCCACGCTACAACCCAGATTTTTCAACTTTTTAGTCTCCTGTAACTCAAAGGCTGATTTTTTACTGCTGTAGTTCAGCCTTGTAGTGTCATAGTTTAAACTGTATGACAAGGAATATATAGCAAACCCAATATTTATTACACAGATCAATGGTTCGCATTAGATCGAATCATATTGTTAATTTGTCAACTTCTCACGATTTTATTAATTAATAACGTATTAAAGGGTCATTATGCGGCCAAGCGGTTGTCAGACTTTTCGACGTGGGGATATTTAAAGATTTGATCCCAAGAGACTCAAATAACCCAATGACCTGTATTGCCCACCTCAGCCGAGTTTGTGGTAGGACCAAAGAGAAAAGTCACTACAAAAATTCCACAGCTTGTTGGGGTTTCAGTTTCAAAATTTGATCAAAAGACAACGTCGAGTTGCTAGGCACCCTCCCACGTGAAGGTGTCCGGTGTGTCCGGTGTGTCCATGTTTCAGTCACCAAGTCAGTCAGAGGACATGACGAGGAAGGTAGCTGCTGTATTATAAACGGTTTCATTTAAATGATCATGGACTAGAAATTCTTTTCATACACGGTTGGACGTGTGATCTTATTGAGTGTGGCGCCGAGATTTACATTACGAAACTGAAATTACCAGACCACACGGTGAAACCTTAACATATGTTACAAGAAACGACATATATTCATTTATACTTACATACACATACATACATACATTAATATATACATATACACACATGCATACATTCATACATACACACACACATATATATACATACACACACACACACATATATATATATATATATAGGCTATATATAAATATATATACATACAGACACACACATATATATACACACACACACACTTATATATATAAATAAAAGGAAGCGACAAGTTGTAATTTTTAAAGCACCAATGTAAGTCATATTTTATTGTGGTTATTTACCAGCTACTCATTTCCTAACAGTTTCATTTTGGGTTGTTCCATCTTCAGGTCATTTTAAAAAAAAATAGAATGATCCAGCAAACTCCAGTCCACATTTACGTAGTTATTTCATTGTATGTTCAAAAGTTTACAGGTTTTTAATAAACACAAACAAACTCTTTAAGAGAGTACTCAATATTGAGTGTGGCGCCGAGATTTACATTACGAAACTGAAATTACCAGACCACACGGTGAAACCTTAACATATGTTACAAGAAACGACATATATTCATTTATACTTACATACACATACATACATACATTAATATATACATATACACACATGCATACATTCATACATACACACACACATATATATACATACACACACACACATATATATATATATATAGGCTATATATAAATATATATACATACAGACACACACATATATATACACACACACACACTTATATATATAAATAAAAGGAAGCGACAAGTTGTAATTTTTAAAGTACCAATGTAAGTCATATTTTATTGTGGTTATTTACCAGCTACTCATTTCCTAACAGTTTCATTTTGGGTTGTTCCATCTTCAGGTCATTTTAAAAAAAAAATAGAATGATCCAGCAAACTCCAGTCCACATTTACGTAGTTATTTCATTGTATGTTCAAAAGTTTACAGGTTTTTAATAAACACAAACAAACTCTTTAAGAGAGTACTGAATAGGTTGAAAAAATAAATAATAAGTCATACTACATAAAATAAGTCATAAGTCATACTATTTCTATTAACAATAAGTCATAAGCCATATTATTTCTATTTGTAATAAGTCATACTATTTCTATTTATAATAAGTCATAAGTCATACTATTTCTATATATAATAAGTCATACTATTTCTATTTATAATAAGCCATACTATTTCTATTTAAAATAAGTCATAAGTCATACTACATCTATATTACTTTTCGTCTCGTTCAACTCGTCCATGGACTATAAAATAAAACAAAAAAACAACTCTATCTACCACGCATTTCTGTAGACGGTATCTTCTGTATGTATTCAAGACTTCAAGATTTTATTTATAAGTCACTAACAGGTCAAATGGCACGGACGGTTAGTAGCAAATGGAAGAGGGGAAGGGGAGAGGGGGGTACAGGGGAAGATATGACACAAACCATTATGACCTTTTCCTGCCAGTTGTCATGTTCTCCTCCTGAAATATGGCCCTTTTCAACCCCCTCTTCTCTCGTTTAAGGCCTGGCAGACCCGTTCCAATTCTCCAGCTCCCCTCCCCTCCAATTCCCTCCCCCCCCGCCCCCTCTGCTTTCACGCTTCGATCAACATTTTACGACTTAAAAATTTACTGCCGTAGACGAATGTTGCAGATTAAAAATAAAAATCCGGAGTTTGTTTCTGCATCAGTGATTGCCTTCATAATTGAAGATATTATGGTATATATTTCTTGTTGATGTTATTACGGTATTTTATTTTCAAGGTTTATGCTCCAGCGAACGGCATTTTAATTTACGCTATAAAGAAATTCAATTAGATTTTTGTATACAGATATATATGCTAAGTTTGATATAACACATTAGACTATTGCATTGCTAGGTTTAAAAAAATGGGTCTTTTATATTAAGAATGCATACTATAAAAGATAAACCACATCAAAAACTATTAAGTAAAATAATCTTTGAGGACAAGAAAATGACTTCGAATGCCTACAGTTTAATGCATATACAGTCGATGTCTAAAGCTAAAATTAGAAACATGACGACGAATGGACTGTCTACAGTTTAATGCCTAATCAGTCGAAGCTTAAAGTTGTTCGGGGGGGGGGTACTTTGGATTATTAGGGTGACTAGGGATATACGAGGGATTGGAAGGGGAAATCGTGACCAGGTGAACTAAAGGCTTTGACAGGAATTCGAACTACAAGCCTCCATGCTAACACTGACTCGCCCTATGTACAAAGTGTTTCCGTTTAAATTCTGTTTACAATAAAAAAAACAAGGATTCTCCCTTTTTTGAAAGTTTACCGATTTAATTATACACACCTTAGTTCAGTGCCTGAGGGTCGCGACGCATAGTGTTAACATATTCAGCTCTCTGGTGGGGAAATTATCGACCTGAGATACGCATCTCAGCATGGGCCACTGTGCCACCACTCCAGATGTATGGTTCTGATAATTTTTTCAATTCTGCATCAGAACAGGATTTTCAAATCAGAAATTAAACTCTTTTTTTTTCTTATTATTAATTTTTGACATGTAAATGCTGAACACAGGTAAAAAGTAAAGTTCCCTTAAGCCCTAAGGGCTCATTGGGACAGATGAAGTGTAGAATTCCCATGTTTCAGTAACCTCGACATATTTATGGATTTTGTGGTTAGCACAACGCCCAAGCCGCCTTTACTTCTCCAACTTAAATCAGGTACCCATTTTAAAGCTGGGTGGACTTGTGGGACGATTTTGAAACAAATTTCACCTGGTAAAATTGCCATGGCTCTCACCGAGGATCGAACCCTGGACATTCGAGTATCTACACCACTTGGCCATCCGTCCCACACATATAGGTTAGGGGAATAGTGCGCCATTACTCCCTAAGCTTAAAGTCATCTACCTATTTAAAGCATGCTGGACCTAGGGACCCAGACCTTTTGAAGACAGATGCTAAACGATTAATAATGTACACAAATCAAGCAAGGACAAATTAAGGACTGTGGTTTTTTTTTCCTCTATTGGAAAGAAACCCAGATTTGGAATCATGTTTTGGACTCAAGACAAAAAAAAAACTTCCAGCTCGCGAGCTTACTGGGCACATGCATTGGTGACCTTGTGAGACTGATATCTTAAAGTTGGGGGCTTCCTGAGCCTCAGACCATTTATTCGCCCAGTTGACCAGAGGCCCAGAATCCAGCAATGATAGCTCTATAGTAAGTAAGTAAAGTTCCCTTCTGAGCCCTAACGGGCCTTCGGGGCAGATGAAGTGTAGAATTCAACTGTTTCTATAACCTCGGCATATGAAGGGATTGTGTGGTTAGCACAACGCCCGGCCGCCTTTACTTCCCCAACTTAAAGTCAGGTACCCATTTAAAGCTGGGTGGACTTGAGGGACGACTTTGCTCTATAAACATGTATATATATATACATATATATGAGTGTGTGTTTGCGTGTGTGCTGTGAAGTCGCTTATAACTTGGGACTCCTCCACATAAAATAGTTTGAATAAGGCCCTTCTAAAGCAATAATTCACTTAGTCAATGGCCCCTTAAGTAACCCGGGGTTATTTAACCTCTGGCACATCATCAGGTTCTAAACAGAAGTTAGTCCACAAGTGTGTGTGTGTGTGTGTGTGTGCGCGTATTATGCATTTATGCATATGTATGTGTCTGAACAATACATTTTTATTCTTCTTCAATCTGGTGCATTATTTTTTTTAAATTGGTTTAAAAGTATTCTGCATTCCTTATAAAACAAAAGGCGCTGTGACACGTCTCCTCCACCATACACCCTGCTCCCTTAAGTATAAATGGCTCATACGGTAGTGATGGTGGGAAAACTAGCGGCAGTCACACATTTGTGCCGGGTGAAGGGTGGCGATTGTCACTAGAATTTTTTTCCGTTTAGGCTTATAAAAATGTTGACTTTGAATGTGTTAAATTTAAAAATCTTGAACAATGACTGTTGGAGTGTGGCGGGAGGGGGGGGGGAAACAATGTGTAATTAAAAAAATCCGTATTATAAAAGATTTTTAAACTTTTGTCTGATCTATAGACAGTCAAGGCAAAGTTCCTTCCTGGCCTGAACCAGCTATTTATGGCGCCCTTTGTTAGTTTTAATATTCTATTGTGGCACCCATTGTTAGTTTTAATATCTTATTGTGGCGCCCTTTGTTCATTTTAATATCTAATTTTGGCGCCCTTTTTTCGTTTTAATATTCAACTTTGGCGCTCTTTGTTCGTTTTAATATTCTACTGTGGCGCCCTTTATTCGTTTTATTTTTATTTTTGGCGCCCTCCTCTAAAATCTGTCGAGTCCAACATATTTACAACTTTATTTTCGCGCCCCTCTTCAGTTCAGCGCCTTGTGAGGCCACGCAGCCCTTCACCAGCATTTCCTACAATATTTTACTTGTAACGCGAACCAGTATGGCCAATGTGCTTATGTGTAATGTATTAATGCAAGATTTTTTACATTTTTTAATTCACAAGCCAGACAGCTGAAAGAAGATTCCAATGTCTTGTGGAGAATTTGTTTCCATGTAAAATGAGTGATTTTTGTCTGCATGATTGTAGGACAACACTAACAAGACGTTGAAAAGTGTCCCCCCCCCCAAATATTCAGTCTACGGTTGTGTCTTGGTTGTATTCAATACCCTAAATCAGTGATTCTCATGCTTTTACACTTAACTCTCAAAACAGAAAACCGTTTTTTTTGTTGTTACTTTCGCGGCTCAACTGCTTCTTCCTCTGGCTCTACAGCCCATTTAGCCCATTTTCCCGATCCATGGTCTTCTTCCTCCACTCTCTCACTCCCAAGGCTTTAAGGTCTTTCTCCACTTCCTCCGACCATCTGATTCTCGGTCTGCCCTTAGGCCTTTTCTCATTGTGTGTTGCTTTATATATTGCTTTTGGACCTCTGTTGTTTTCCATTCTTTTTACCGGTTTTTGTTTTTGTTGCTTTCACGGCACAAAAGTTATAAAAAATTAATTGTTTATGAACTAACTTTTTTTTGCGCTCAGATTAAACTTGACCCACGATCCATGCTTTGAGAACCTTTAACATAGACGTTAACTTTTTTACTCCTGACTGGGATATCGTCTATCTTTGTGAGGAACTGAATGCTTAGACTGCTGAATGGGTTGCATATTGTGTGTGAAGAGTGCTGAACGTGTGTCTCGCTCGCTGGGTGCGTAACTCGCTGGATGTTTGACTTGCTGGATGTGTGACTCACTTGATTTGTAGCTCACTTGATGTGTAACGTGCTCGATGTGTAACTCACTGTATGTGTAACCCGCTGGATGTGTAACATTTTAACGGAGGGCACACATGATGCCTGCCCCGAGCCCTAACTTCTGGAGAGCTCTAAAAATCCCACCATTGACACTTGTAACGGTCATTTCATCTCTCTTTCTACAGCGGCCCACCACCAATCTTTAAACCGCCTCTGTTTGTGAATGTGTAGTTAACTTATACCAACCAACATGCTAGATATGTAGCTTGTAACTGAGCCATCTCATAAGTATAAACACTTCAGTAGATATTTTTAAAAAGTACCGGTATTATTTCTTCATTTTTCCCCCGTGTAGACCTATGTCAAGAGTTCTAAGTACTCAGTGTGACTACCATGTTGTATTTAAGAAAACTTTGATATAAATAAACGTAATTTCATGATGGCGTTTGCCTCTCTTTAAGTGTGAGCACTGTACCATCATCCTGTTTTATTAACATAGCTCGTTATATATATTCACTACTCACCCTTCGGTTGGCTTTAATTGGGTTTTTTTAAACAAATACAGACAAACGGACATATATACAGCCCCGTAGCGTGAAAATTCTACACCAGGGGGCCAGGCCAATAGCAGGGGGGGAGCAGGAAATAAATGTTACTAAGTAGAGCAAACAAGCAGAGGGGGGTCAGAAAAAACGCCGGGAGGGGGGGGGCTACGGGCCTGCATATATACATGCAAAGCTGTTCTTATAATCTTGTGGGTCCAAGGCAGAGAATTGTTGATAAAAATATAGTGTGGCTCTTTGCAGATATTTTAAGCTATATATATATATATATATATATATATATATATATATATATATATATATATGGTGCCCTGGAAAGAGTATCAATGCGGGGCCTTAAATTATACTATTTAATAGGAATGGGTACTGTATTGGGGCCCTTTGGAAATGGAGTGACCGGACAGTTGCATAGCTGGCCTATTTTTAAAAAAATCTGGCCTTATAAACAAGATCTGTGAGAAATGCAAGCTAAACATTTTTTGGTGTAATGCATCATGATAGCAACAAAAACAAAAACCGGTAAAAAGAATGGAAAACAACAGAGGTCCAAAAGCAATATATAAAGCAACACCCAATGAGAAAAGGCCTAAGGGCAGACCGAGAATCAGATGGTTAGGGGAGGTGGATAAAGACCTTAAAGCCTGTAGTATAGCAAGACCTGGGATCGAATTTACACGTTGCAAAACTTAATTTACACCGTCTCGACAAACAAGACTTTCCCGAATAAATTCAGGACTTCAAATTAAGTTTCATTCATTTTCAAGAACATCACTTTGAATAAACAAGATTAAAAACCTTACAGAGAAATATACAAGGTGACACATAAGTAGGTTTACAGTTACTTGCTTAGTAATACCAATGTGTTGAAGGAGGACATCTTGAGCATCTGAGAGATTAAATTGTTTATGTTAACAGGTATAACTAATTCCCCGCTCTTCTAGTGTCGAATTTTCAAACAAATAATCTATGTGATTACTGTAAACCTGCTATTGGGCTAACCTGTATGTATTTTTTTTTTTATTTTCTTTTCAAATGTTTATTGTGCTGTGAATGTATGGTCGTTCTTCAATGGAAATTATTTTATTTTCTTCTGTAATTATCAAGTCCATTAGTTGGCCAACACGGCTTACATGTCTGAAATGATAGCGTTGAGACAATTAGTAATGAAATTCGTCAATGATTTTGAGGCCGCCTTGGTTGTTAGTCAGACTGGCGCCAATGAATCAGTGGTTCGAGTCCCGGCGATAAATTTAGGTATACTCACCGAGGTGCCTCGATGACCATCGAACTCTCAGCAGAGGGGGCACTACAAAAAATCTCCTAATACCGGCTACCCGTCATCCTTTGGGGTCTAATGAGTTTAATCTGCTGTTGTAGACGTTTTAACGTTAACGCAAAATTAATATAGATAAAAGCGATTTGGGTTCTGCGTTAAATCGAAAGTAAAAAAATTAATACAACAGTATTCCAGTTTAATATACAATCATGAAAAAATCGGATCTGCCCGAAACCAAAAAATAACCTAGCCTACCGATCAAGCCTAAGAGGATATAGCTCTATGCAAACGTTTTTGCAGGGTACAGCTAGTATATATATATATATATATATATATATAGAGAGAGAGAGAGAGAGAGAGAGAAGATCGTTGTAATGCAGTGTTTCTCAAACGGCAGCAATTTGTTAAAAAAAATATAAAAAATTATGAGAATAAAAAAGGAAAGCTTAAAATTAGTTGCATTAATTTTTGATTACTTAAGTAACCGCTGGTGTAAACTAATGTAGGCGTGTAATAAATATAGTGTCACAATAAAATAGTTCTCAATAGGGTCTAGCACATAAAACGACCGGTCTTTTTTTGCTAGTTATCTCCAGCCAGGGTTTACAATTAAAGCATCTATCAATCGCGCCGTTAGAATTTTAACCCATTTAGCTTGCGTCAAACCTGGAAGGGGAGGATGGGGATTGGGGGGGAAAGGCGCTTTACACACCGTTAAACTCGCCCCCAACACCCCCTCCCCTATCCCCATACCATCAAGTCAGGCAGGTTAGATAATCAATGTCCCCCCCCCCCCCACAAAGATGATTGATAGACATGCATCCCCCCCTCCCTATCTGAGACAAGTTTACACATGCACTCACACTTCTTGAATTTCAGAGAGCCAACCCTAGTTGTTCCTCAAAGGATCATGTTCTGTCTTCAAGGCATGCAGCGACAATTAAACAAAAAAAACGAACAATTATTTACAACAACAATAACGAAAAAAAAAATAAAATGGGAAGACAAGAAGACTGGGATAATTTGAACCCTTTTTTTTTCTGGGACCTGATGTAACGACCCCCCCCCCCCAACCAACGCCACTACCCACAAAGTATTACTTTAGAAAGAAGGTAAGCTTCATTTAATTTTTTCTACTTCTTTTTTTTTTAATCTATGACATAAACACATATCTTGGTTGTCAATTCATGTTTTAACCATTATTTATTTGTCATTTTTATTTTGTGTTAAATTTTAGCCAAGTAGATTATATATTTATAAAGGTGTCTTTATTTTGTGTTAAATTTTAGCCAAGTAGATTATATATTTATAAAGGTGTCAAATGTTTACTTGAAGGTTGTTGATATCTTAAGTGGAAGTAATATTACAATAGACACACTCCAGCTGTGTGTGAAGTCCCTGTAAGGATGATATGAAATCTCTTACATCCTATAAAACCACAAATAATACCTTTTTTTTTTATTTATCAGTGCCCTTTTTACATCCACGCCATAGCCTATTGTGCAATTGCCATGGAGGCACCACGGGAGATAAAGTTGTAGCTCGATCTGTACGCTGTAGGGTACGGGTTCAAAGTCTAGCGTCTCCACTCACCGACATTATTTTACATTGGACACGTTATGATTTTTTCACTCTTGGCTACAAGAGGGGCCCTAAATCTACCGTCATATTAGTACACTAGTTGCAAGTACCCGGCTTTGCCCGGGTTTAAAATAAGGTTTTCTGTTTACCTTCTGTTTTCTCCCTACCCCCTCTCTCCCTTCCTCTCTCTCTCTCTCTCTCCCTCCCTTTCTCCCTCCCTCCCTCTCTCAAATCTCTCTCCGTCCCTCTCCCATCTTCCTCTCTCCCCTCTCCCTCTCTCCCCCGTCCATCCTCCTCCCTCCTCCTTCCCTCTCTCTCCCTCCCTGCCCCCTCTTTCTCTTTATCTCTTCCTCCCATTTCTCCCATCCTCTCCCTCTCTTCTTCCCTCCCCTCTCTCTCCTTCCCTAAACCCTCTCCCCCTCCTTTCTCCCTCCCCTTTCCACCTCTCTCTTTTCCTCCCCCTCTCTCCCCCTTCCTCCCTCCCTCATTCCCTCTCTCTCCCTCCCTGCCCCCTCTTTCTCTTTATCTCTTCCTCCCATTTCTCCCATCCTCTCCCTCTCTTCTTCCCTCCCCTCTCTCTCCTTCCCTAAACCCTCTCCCCCTCCTTTCTCCCTCCCCTTTCCACCCTCTCTTTTCCTCCCCCTCTCTCCCCCTTCCTCCCTCCCTCATTCCCCTCTCTCTCCCTCCCTGCCCCCCTCACTTTTTATCTCTCTCCCCCTCCCCCCCTCTCTCTCCCTCCCTCCCCTCTCTCTCCCTCCCTTCCTTTCTCTCTGCCTCTCCCCCTGCTTCCTCTCCCCCTGCTCCCTCTCCCCTACTCCCTCTCCCATCTCCTCTCTCCCCCTCCTTTTCTCCCCCTGTCCACCCCCTCCCTCCTCTCTCCCCCTCCCACCCTCCCTCCCACCCTCCCTCCTACCCTCCTTTCCTCTTTCTCCCCCCTGCCCCCCTCTCTCTCTATATATATATATATACTTATTATTATGGTTTCACACTTCTTCTAAGATCCTTCTTCATTCCTTTACCTTCCTCAAACTGTACACATCAGAGAGCATGAAAAAACATCAACAATTCTTTGCATCACAAAGGCACAATACAGCACCAGCGCGCAAGTTCTATTCGATCATAGGGAAATGACGTCACAGAGGAATTTTATTTATGGCGCCGTCGAGATTACTTTAATATAGTAAAATACTAAAATAAAAAAAAATTAATTATAATTAAACTACCCATCGATATGAAACGAAACCTGTCCTATAACCTTCCCCATGTAATTATGTGTATGTGTAACAAATTTCACGTTATTTGTTTGTCTGGATCTTGAGTTATAAGGGAACAGACAGACAGACAGACAGACAGACAACGAATGCGTCTTATAAGTATAGAGATAACGGGGGGGGGGATGGGGGTGGTAGAGTCAAGAGGGCTAGATTCAGATATATAATAGAAAATTGAATTATTTTTTAGTGGATAAGCTATTGGACCTTTTATTAATCTGTGACCGTTTCTCTGTCATTTGATATAATGGTATCGATATATCGATGTGTTTTAATTTGAACAAACATGTATTGGCTTGATGGACCCTTCCCCTCCCCCTCCCCCTGGTCCCTTAATATTTACTCCATGTTCACGACGCCATTTTGGATGCCATGACAACACGGCCTATATAGTCCTAGAAACTTATAATTACGATAAAAGAAAACAAACAAATTCACATACCAGTTTAGGAAATGGACAGAGTTTAATGAAACTGTTATCTATCTATCTATCTATCTATCTATCTATCTATCTATCTATCTATCTATCTATCTATCTATCTATCTATCTATCTATCTATCTATCTATCTATCCTTGAAATGTAAGTTAGGTTTCTGAATCAATCTCTACAGGGGCAGATAATTCTACAGGGGCAGATAATGCTACATGGGCAGATAATTCTACAGGGGCAGATAATTCGATCAAAGTGTCAGGTAAACGAAACATTTCATCTTTACATTGCTTTAATAATTATTTTATGTAATAGACCAAAGCTATATCATTTCAAGCTATTGTAACTGTTTCATATCAACTTTTTTTGAAAAAGGCAGAATTTATTCTATAGTTTATGTCTCTTCAATAATTGTTACCTTTATATATAAAACGACTAATTCTGCTGAGGATGTTGAATTTATCCTTTGCATCAAGATGTTATCTTGTAGAGAAATGTTTTTAAAAAAGTTGAGTCAATATATTACCATATATTCATGAGATGAATCTTACATCGATAAATTATCTGTATATTTGCAATACGTGACGACAGGATTATGTACACATGATTGTATAGGATTACAGTACACATTATTGTACAGGATTATAGTACACATTATTGTATATTGAAAGACAATGAAATGTATGTAGACAGTTTAACATAAGATATTTGATGAACACTTTCTCATGAATCATCAGAAATTTTCGAAAGCACAGTAAATTTACTTCGTCACTTTACGTTAAATTGAATTCTCATTAAATTATAATTTTAATTATCATTAAAAGTTAAAATAAAATAAATAAACAATGGTTTGAAAATAAAAATGGAACTGGATAGCGAAAATTCAACAACAAATTGCAACAGTGATCTATTTTTTTGTTTTATAATTTCATTTTGACATTTTACTTTTACTTCAAAAGACAGGCCTCATAAAAGTTTGTGACATTCTATAGACTTTTAAAACCTGGTGTAGAGACAATAAAAAAAAATTGTCTTATGGGATACACACACACACACACACACACTCTGTAGCAGAAGAATGGGGTTCGCAGGGGTTAGTGTGGGGGGTACAGGGGGTGAGCGGTGGAGTACGTTGCCCTAATCCTTTATTTGTTTTGTTTTTTTGTTGACATTAATTCCCACTTGCAGCGGGCGCCTCCCCCCCCCCCTCTCTGTGTCTCTCGCCGGTGGGACCCTTAAGTCAACATTTGACAATATAATTCTGACTCTGGTTCCTGACCTCCCTTCCCACCCCTCCTCCTCCTTCCCACTCCCACTCACACCACACATACACACACACCAAAACCCTACTTGTGAACAATTGACTTAAAAGTCATGCTAAGAGACATACTAGCCCTAGTGATATAAAAAAAAAACCTAAATAAAAATTTCGTGCTGGTTTGGGGGGGGGGGGATCAACTATCTGGAGGGTGGGATAAGGGGGGAGGTGGGAGGTGAGCCCCGGGGGTGGGGGGGTAGGTTCGGATGTTTGAAAAGTAAGACTTACAAAATTCATTCAAGTATAGGTTGTGGGGGGGGGGGTGTATTTTTTTTTAGGCAAGTTAACTCTTGCAAAATTTTTCTTATGAGTTTGTGTGTGTGTGTGTGTGTGTTCGGATTTATACCTTCTAGGATCATCAAAAAACTTGTTTCATTGTTCAGTTTTACGGCTGGTGCCCTACTTGAATCTAGCAATGATCTTTCTCTCGACTCCCTTCCTACCCTATCATTATTCCTTCCCTCCTTTCCCTCCCTCATTTAAGAATGCTGTTCTGGTTTCAGCACGTTTCTACTCGCAGATTCTCTAGGGACTCAAATTTGAAGAATTTATTGTTGAAAGATTACTCAGGTCACTCTGGTATTTATTTTAGCCAGGGATACATTCAGATGGGACACATTCAGATGGGATACATTCAGATGGTCACACATTCAGATGGTCACACATTCAGATGGTCACACATTCAGATGGGACACATTGAGATGGGATGCATTCAGATGGTCACACATTCAGATGGGGTACATTCAGATGGGATACACTCAGATGGGATACACTCAGATGGGACACATTCTGATGGGACACATTCAGGTGGGATACATTCAGGTGGGACACATTCAGATGGAATACATTCAGATGGGATACATTCAGATGGGATACACTCAAATGGGATACACTCAGATGGGATACACTCAGATGGGATACACTCAGATGGGACACATTCAGATGGGATACATTCAGATGGGATACATTCAGATGGGACACATTCAGAAGGTTTACATTCAGATATTTTTTTTTTTAATATGTAATTTCCTTTTCGGAAAAAATAATCAGATGTTTCAAAAACATTGTATTTTTTATTTTACTCCTCTGGCCGGTAATTGTTCTGGTTAAAAATGATTCTCTTTCAAATTTTATGATACTAGTGATTGTTTTTTTTCCCGACATACCCCTGTTTTCATTTTACTCACCGTGGTTTGAACCCTAGGCCTGCCTATTGAATTACGAGTCTGTGCGCTAGCCACTAAGCCATGGATTTTATCAGGATCCGCATTAGAGTTCTTCGGGGAAGATTAAAAGATCAATACTGAAAACCATTGTTTATAAGTTGGAAGGCCTACATAAAAGATGGATGGTTTGAAGACGGTCATTGTCTTATACCTGACATTAGCATAGTTATTATCGTCCTGACTTGCTCTATTGACCCAGTTTTCTGTTTAAGGTCAATGTTTAGTATCAATTCAACCTGGTGAACTGATAATAACTAGATCCAGGTGTCACTATGTACGCGTGACACTGTAAATATTTCTAAATATTGAGGACATCATCTGCAGATTATTTACACTTCACTCACACAATAAAATAATATTGGCCATTTATTATTTAACTCAAGTGAGATCTTGTGTTTAGAAGGTTACTATTATATATTCATATAGTAATAGTCATTATGTCAATTTCTCTTAGCCCTAGATAAAGTGTAGAATTCATCTGTTTCTATAACATCGGCATATGAAGAGATTATGTGGTTAGTCGCCTTTACTTCCCCAACTTACGTCAGGTACCCATTTAAAGCTGGGTTGACTTGTGCGACGACTTTAAACGAACTTCACCAGGTAAAATTCCCATCGTTCTCACAGAAGATCGATCTCAGGTCTATCAGGTCGAAGGTCGAGTATCTATCTACACCACTTGGCCATATGTCCCTGTCACATTCTGTGATTTAAGGAATGAAATCCAGAACATTCTCCTATTGTATCACTCGAGAGGGGGGAGATATATATAGGCTTTTGTATTCCCAGGTGTGGTCAGTGCGTCTGGCACAAGATTAACCCCCTTTAATTCGCACACCACCTGGGAAATGTCTCCATGGGGAGATAACCTATGCCCTTTTTGCATTCAAGCGGAAAGGGCGAGAGAGGAGTGTTCCTTTGTCCCCCCCCCTTTATCTTGAAGGTTGGAACTGTCCACGAGTGAGGGGCAGTAGATCACGCACGATGAGCGAGCTATACCCGGCTCGCTGCCCATTGGTCAGCGAAGTCGCTCTCGAGCGAGAGCGGATGTGCGTGGCGCACCTTCCGGTCCAGTTGGCGGGGATTGAGTTAGATTTTAGGGAGTCAGCGCTGGGCAGTCGTGAGAGAAGGTCGAAGTCCTAGGTGCGGTTAACTAGCATGAGCCGGTTTCGACCGGCTCATAGCTAAGTTCTTTTGAGAACTACCCACCTCAGGTAATGCCTTTTAATCTACTTGATTATAGATTGTTTTTGTAGTAGCTGGTAAAGCTACGGCCTTTCTCAAGGCCCGCGGATGTTCTTGTTTTTGATATGAATAAAGGTGTTGTAATGTAATTTACAAATGAGTTTCTTACTCAATTTCTTGTTGTGTTGTGCGTCCGTGTAACGACGTGGCTGGGACAAATATAAATGGTGGCCAGAACTCAGTAGGTGATCATACCAATAGACAACGACCGCAGGGACCCCGCAAGGGGATCTTGACAGTCCCACTATAGCCCTATACCACTAATTATTTTTCTGTGTAATTTTTTAAAGTGAAATAAAAAGCTGTGATACAGTCTAACGTTAAGCCAACAAGTTAGGTTTAATTTGTTGTTTGTTCTGTTTGAAACAAAAACATCAATTACCCCTAAAAAAAAAATAACGTCTAGGCTAAACGTTCGTCCACGCGGGGGTCATGCGGACACAGTGACTAATGTACCTACACCGCGCCCCACCTTCCCCCTCCTTCTATACGACAGTCCTCTTCCCTGTTATTAAGGTCACCGTCCATGCTTTTGTTTGATGGCCGTAAGGCTATTGACCTTGAGTGGACGTATGTATGTATCTACATTCCTTTCCCTCCCCCCTTTAGCCCCCCAACCTTGCCATAAACCCAGTGGCCTGATGCGATGTCCAGCTGGATATTGCTGTAAATGATAGAGGGGGGGGGGAAAGGTCAACAAGTTCTGACCTCATTCACCTATTGGACCCCCCTCCCCCCCAAAAAAAATGTGCACAGTGGTGAACGCCGGACATTGAACCTGCTGCCTCACCATCAAGAAATTTTGACTCCTGCAATAAGTAAATGTGGGATGGGGGGCTAGCTCATTTGTGTGTAAGAGGGGGGGAGGGGTGAATCGGTTTTGACAAGACATAGATAGAGATAGATAGAAATGAATCAGAGTGAATCTTTGACAAACAGACCATACATGCCGTGTTTTGAAGAGATATA
>JAGDYQ010000021.1:9276287-9283787 GCA_021962125.1 Bulinus truncatus
ACATTTGTCGGTGAATACATTTACCTAATATATAATAATAGATTATTTTTTTTAAATTATGCTTTTCATTACAACCGTAACACTATCTGGATTTGAAACCGTCAAACGCAAACTTCCACTTTAAATTACCATTCTCCTCGAATTTCCGAAACGGATTAAAACTGACAGCTAGAAGAAGTGTATGTATGTGCGCGTATGTTTGTATATGTGATCGTGTGCCTGAGCATATAAGAGTAAGTTTATATGTATGTGTGAGTGTGTGTGTGTGTGGCTTTTTGTACTTGAATTCATCTCTTAATAGCGGAAAGAAAGTTACGGGCCCGCGCCAGACCGTCTAAGCTGCGGCAGCGATTCAGTGCTGGACCCATAACAGAGCCGCCCATTGTCACGTAGAGTGGCGTGTCCTTTGGGCTGCTGCTGTACCGTAACAATCTTAGTAAACCAGGAGGGCCAGCAAAATGGTCGCCCCGCCGGTTCGGTTAAGCAATAGTGTGCCACCTCCCGCTGTAAGACTATCAAACATCCCCAGTGCCCTGGCGCCGACGGCTGGGGGAGGTAACTTTTTTTTATAACCCCCCCCCTCCTTTCCCCTGAACGAACGTAATCGGTCAAGTATAGGGTGGGGGGGGGAGAGAGGGGAGACGACAACGGAGAATCGGTGACACGAAATGGGGTGCGCGCGGGGGAAGGGAGGGGGGTCGAAAATAAATCTAGCCGTGATCTCTTTGATATGTGTACAACTTCACGTGGATGTACTGCTGTTGTTGTACTACTGCTGTTGTTGTTCTGCTGCTGTTGTCTAGTGTTGAGGATGTTTTTAAAACGTACTTTAAACTAAATTTGAAAATTGCATGTATCACGTTTCAATTTATTGGGCTTTCCCTTTTTCTTGAAAATAAAAATAAAAAAAATATTTGGAAATTATAGGAATTATTTATTTCTGATGGTAGACCTACAGCTAATGACAGTAAGTTGCACACAGTTAAGGATGCATTTAATTATTTACTTTTTTTTAAATTTAGCATAGATTACCAATTTATTTAATAATACAAAAAAGTAGTGTACAGCTTGCGAATAAAAGACGACAGCCATAGGGGAATATTATAAAAACACTAGCTGTACCCTGCAAAACCTTTGCATAGAGGTATATTCCCTTAGGTTTCATCAGTAAGCTAGGTTATTTTTGGTTTCTGACTTTTCATGATTTTTATTACTGTTGTTTACGTTTGACGATTTTAAACTGGAATACTGTTGTATGAATTCTTTACTTTCGATTTAACGCAGAACCCACACCGCTATTATTTATAAAGATTCTTTAAGAATTAACAACAAATGATAAACTATAAGATTTCGAATGGGGCGGGGCAACGTTGGTACGTCTGTTTTTTTTTTACATGCACGGTGGACACTTTAGCTAGGGCCCCCCACCAAAATAAAAGGGGGGGGGGTTCCATACAAGTCTAAAAAAAGAAGAATTTTCAAATATGAATGTGATAGTTTCTAGTGTCCCCACTCCCACTCCCACCCATCATTTAGACGTGGTAAGGGCCCCACAGCCCCAGGTATATCTATGTGTCCTTTACCTTTTTATCAAGTACATAGATTTCAATGGTGCAATACATAGAATTGAATGCTGCAATAAATAAAATTGAGTGTTGCAATGAATAGAATTGAATGTTGCAATGAATAGAATTGAGTGTCTCATTAAATAGAACTGAGTGTTGCAATAAATAGAACTGAATGTTGCAATAAATAGAATTAATTGCTACAATAAATAGAATTGAGTGTTATAATAAACAGAGTTGAATGTTGCAATGAATAGAATTGATTGCTGCAATAAATAGCATAGAACGGTTCAATTAAATGAATTAAAGGGGTGGGTAACTCGTAATGGTTGATGAGAACAATAACAAATAATAATAATACCTTGAAATCATGAAAGCATGTCCATGTCTACCCGTTCCACATGAATGAACTTTGTAGTAGATCTACCTGAGATGTGACCATTTAGTTTATACCTGTGTTGCAGTTGTGGGTTATTTTATTTTGCTGTAATCAACTCGTGTCTTTCAGAGAGAGAGAGAGAGAGAGAGAGAGAGAGAGAGAGAAAGAGAGAGAGAGAGAGAGAGAGAGAGAAAGGAATAAGAGTTTGTATGTACTTTTAATAAACAAATATTTCACATTCAGAAATACCGCTCCTGTTCCATTATTTAGGGCTCTTATCATCCACTGGAGTAGAAAACATCATGAACATAATCCTACCCCCACACCCCCCCCTCCCCCCACGACCACCACACCACCCTTAACATTTAACATATATTTATTTACTTTCTTTAAATAGTTTCTTGTCGGGGAAGTGTTCGCAGCATGGAGATCTTGAACTTTCTTGAAAATGTAAATTTGTTTCAATAGACTGAACACGAGTTGTAGCTTATAACTTGAAACTTTTTTTGTACTCCCCATACTTAAAAAGAAAAACAGCTTACGCAACCGTTCTAAGTCTTTAAGGAGCGTGAGACAGGGGGCGTATGACGGGGCCGTAGACAATTTTACTTGTCGGGCCCTGATAGCATCATATTTGATTGGTATAAGAAGGTAGTGGGACGGATGGCTGAGAGGTGTAAATACTCGATTGTCGATCTGAGAGTCCTGGGTTCGATCCTCGGTGAGAAACATGGGAATTTTTCAAGGTGAAATTTGTTTCAAAGTTATCCCACAATGGGTACCTGACTTTAAGTTGGGGAAGTAAAGGCGGCTGGTCGTTGTGCTAACCACATAATCCCTTCAATGCCGAGGTTATAGATGACTCTATAGGGCTAAGGAAACTTTTATTTATAAAAAAAAAAGTAACTGTTTATCGGTGGGGGAAGGCGCGGAAAAGGGGGGGGGGGGGTAAACCGTCGACTAGTTGCAGCCCCCTAGCGTGAAAATTCTACAGCAGGCATTCTATAGCAGGGGCCAGGCCAATAGCAGGGGGGGCAGGAAATCAATGTTACTAAGTAGAGCAAACAATCAAAGGGGGCCAGACAAAACGTAGAGGAGGTCCCGGTCCTCAGGCCCACCCCCGCACGCTACGGGCCTGCCTAGTTGCCCGATAAATAGGAAATAGGATTTCTGTGTGTGTGTGTGTTGTGTTGTAATGCATGTGCGCGTGCAGCAAAGTAGACGGCAGACTGCGGGTCGCTAGAGGAGTAGCGCCCTCCACCTATCTGAAGAATGCAATAACATTGTACTGCGCTCTTTCGGCGCCCCTTCCAAGTTTGGCGCCTTGCAAGGCCGCGCAAGCCGCACTATCCTTCCTAAACTATTTTTCATTCAGCCGCCGTTCCAATGTAACCAATTTCTTTAAAAAAAGTTAACCAAAAAAAAAAAGAAAATAAAAAAATCTTTTTAAAAAATTATATAAGCATATTTCAGAAGTTGATGTCTTATGTAAATTAACATGATCTGTAAGTTAATGTAGGCAAAAGCTCTTATGTAGGTTGAGTGTAAGCACACAGTTTCTCCACAATCTTACGGTCACGTCACATAAACAGTTCAAAAAGTCGACACCCATGACTAACACAGACATCACGTGGACCAGGGACCAGACGACCAACAGCGGCGTAACCTGTTCTCTGTCAGAAAAAAATAATTAGCCCTGTATTATTCACGTCGTCTCGGGATGTGTGGTGGGAAAGGGCTGGGGTAAGGAGGAGGAGATGGATAAGTAGAGACGTTAGGTACCTACCATTTAAAAAGTCCTGACTGTGAGGTTTCCAGGCACTACGTGGGGAGACATTAAAATACAAACCCTTCTGAAAAAAAAAATAATGTGTCTTATTGTTTCAAGTCCAATGAAGTCCTGGTGGTTGAAATTTCGGAGCAACCCTTCATCAAGGTGACACTTAAGCCCTGGCCAACGGTTAATTAAGGTCACTTCAGTTGATTTTTGTTTCATTGCATGTGTCTAGTGTGGCTACGCATAAGTTTACATTAGAGTTGCTACTTAGTTTTTCATGTAGCATTAACTAGAAGAAGACTATCCGACATAAGAGGCCAAAGACTATACCACAAAGGCGAATAGTATTTTCTCTCGGATACTCTACAGTCAGAGTACTATAAATGACCTTTTTTTCGGTGAGACGTTTCCAGGTGAAATTTGGTGTAAAGTTGTCCCACAAGTCCACCCAGCTTTAAATGGGTTACCTGACTTTAAGTTGGGGAAGTAAAGACGACTGGGCGTTGTGCTAACCACACAAACCCTTCATATGCCGAGGTTATAGAAACAGATGAATTCTACGCTTCATCTGCCCCGGTGGCCCGTTAGGGCTAAGGGAACTTTTTTTTTCTACCTTTAACCGATGTGGTCGTTTTGGAGAAAGAATGGACACAACATCTGTTGTACTTTCATACGTCCTTTCTGTGGGCTTAAAGACTTTGTGGCGGACATATCCTCTCCAATATTTTCCTGAACCCTGTACCCTTTGCATGTGAGTCCAATTCACTATCGAATTCGCAATCAGGCCTTTTCATAGTCGATTTAACAATTAGACAGAAGAAATAGAAAAAAAGGATACTAATTCAATTGGAGTTGTACTAAGTCAAACGATGACCCTCATAGGTGGTTAAGTTTTATGAACCGTGGGCCACATATGGATCTTAAAATTTGACAGATGGGTCAAGAGCAGGTGAATGAAGTTTTTGATATTAAATGAAAGGTTTCTATAATCTGATACACAATGTGTTTGCAATTATGGGCGGGGCAGCCGAATTTGTCTTTTTCCCACCGGTGTCAGCTGTTCAGGAGGCGCCAAAGCTATTAAAAAAAAAAGATGAAAAGATTTCATGTGGCTCAGCAGAGTCAATCCTCTCGCATAGTCGCATTTGTAGCGTATCATTTGTAGCGTATCATTTGTACAAAATATGGCTGCGCCCAATCCCCCCCCCCCCCCCCTATTTTTTTATATAAAACATTACTTACTGGGCCATTTTTATATCGATAGATCTATTTATATCTCGTGCCTACACTAAAGTGTGTCAATGGTAAACACAGACTTACTAAAATCATTCCACGATTAACATTCCTGTTGGTGTTTGCTCGATGCCTATGATAGACCAGTCCTGTACTATCGGGACAGGTACATCTTGTGAGTACAAGTATTATCTAGGTAAACACCACTACGAGTGGACTATGAAAGCCGGAAGAATATTAAATCAATGTCGGTGCCTCAAAGACTTAACAGTTCAAACAATTCACCAACTCCCAGTACAAACGATCATTTATTTCGTTCAAGTGTAGGGAGAGAGAGAAAGAGAGAGAGACAGAGAGAGAGAGAGAGAGAGAGAGAGAGAGTGAAAGAGAGAGAGAGAATATTATTCGCCTTTGTGGTCGGATAGTATTTGGCCTCTTTTATCGGATAGTCCTTGGCCTTCTATGTGATATAGTCTTTGGCCTTCTATATGGTATATCTTTGGCCTTCTATATGGTACAGTCTTTGGCCTTCTATATGGTATAGTCTTTGTGGCAATTAAATTCCAACCTGGAGATTGAGAATCGCACGCAGCTAACTTTGAAGGGTGACGCCTTTGTTTTATTAAGTCTCTGTACAAAATGGGATGGCTCCAACAAGAATGGCAACCTTTAGGGACAAATGGTCGTGCGGTAAATTCCCTTCCATGTCTCACGTGGTGACTAATGACCATCGGCACCATCGGTTATGGTGGGGATGAAAGCAGGGCCCAACAAAACAAAAAGACTTCATTTGTGGTTTATAGAATTTAAAAATAGAGACATCTCATCTCTTTAGGGACTTCATTTCGTTAGACTTAGAGTACTGTTACAGACTTCTATAGTCAGAGTACTGTTATAGTCTTCTACAGTCAGAGTACTGTTATAGTCTTCTACAGTCAGAGTACTATTACAGACTTCTACAGTCGGAGTCGCCTCCCCCCAACCATACACATTCGTGGTTAACAAGGGGGGATAATTCTCTATGGATCTGTCCCGACACTAATACCTTACCCAACATGTTATCACCCCAAGAGGCAAAGACTGATCTTTCACTTCAATTGGTCATCTCAGCAGACAGACACAAAAGACTACCACTGGTATGATCAGCGTTTTTATTATTTTAATCCCCCTTTTGAAAAGTCAACAAGTTAAGTTGAGTTTGACTTGTATAGATCAGTGGTGTCGTTGGTCGCTCTCTGTGAGTTTGAAAGTTGAAGAAAAACAGGCCCAACAAATCAGACCCACTCATTACTTTGTAGTTCTTAAAAAAATAGCTATATAGTATATTACACCCAGATCAGAGGTGTGCGGATCTTGAAATTTAGCGTCCGCGTCCGTCCGCGGATTTTTATCAATGATCCGCGTCCGCGTCCGCAGAATCTTACAACATTGGTCCGCAGTCAGTCCGCGCGTCCGCATTGCTGAAATTTAGTTGTTTAAATGACTTGAAATTTTTTTTATGGTAACGCTAAAGAAGATCCGCGTCAGTCCGCGAGTCCGCAATTTAACCATACGAAGCGTCCGCTGTCAGTCCGCGGATTCGGAAAAGTCTGCGGATCTGCGTCCGCAAGCGGACGCGTCCGCTGTCCGCTCATCTCTGATCCAGATATGGCTGATTACTATAGTGCATCTAATTATTGCTGAGTACTATAGCACATCTAAATATTGCTGAGTATTATAGTACATTTTAATATTACTGAAAGCTGTAGTACATCTAATATACAGAGAATGACATAAAGATTATGTTTTTATAGAGAGACGATTGGGATGGTCTAACGGTATAGGGTGCTAAACTGTCAATGTGTGGATCCGGGTTCGATCCACGTTGAGAACCAAAGGAATCCTTCCTGGTTCCCCCAAGTCCACCCAGCTTAAAATGGGTACATGACTTTAAATTGGGGAAGTAAAGGCGGCAGGGCGTTGTTATAACCACATAATATGCCGCGGCTAGAAAAAAAAAACAGATGAAATATAATCTTCATCTGCCCCGATGACTCTTTAGGGAGATTAACACTTTCGTGCAAAAAAAAAGAGAAAGATATTGAGTCAGTTGTAGACGAATCTAATCCTAAATCAAGAAAGAACACACAAGCTAAATCCTGGGCATTGTATTTACAATGTAATCGCATTGCGTACCCTGAGAAGCCCCCTTTTGGTGCCTCCCCACCCAATGCACACACGAACCTGGGGGAAAGAAAAAAAATACAATCACACAAACAAGAACTGAAATATTACCCCATACTTGGTGATCAACGAAACCTACCCTCCACCCAATCCCTGTGTTAATATTTGCCACCTCGATATACTTGCACACAGAAATTACCCGATGCTATTAGTCGAAATGCTTAGTCTGGAAGATTTATAATGCGATCTGGCATTTCTGGGAGTAAACATTGCGACATTGCCGCCACACCCACACCCCCTAACCCCTTCAACCACCGACCCTGCTTTAAGTTTGTATAGGTATTTGCGTTTTTTTTTTCCTTTTTGCGTGGCGTTTGTTGTTT
>JAGDYQ010000021.1:9288787-9300389 GCA_021962125.1 Bulinus truncatus
TTTATAGGATCTAAGAGATCTCATCTCATAATTACAGGGACTTCACACACCTATTTTCCTTACCAATCCTTTAAATGTAACAGTCAATTTTCAATGTCTATCTTTTTTTTTAGACAGTCTGCACATATTGTACTTAGTGTATCCTGAGACCCACTGAACGGCCATTTACTATATGTTAAATTGCAGCTAAAACAAAAAACGGTAACCTATTTCAAAAGGAACAATTGCAGCTAAAACAGCAAACGGTAACCTATTTCAAAAGGAACAATTGCAGCTAAAACAGCAAACGGTAACCTATTTCAAAAGAAACAATTACAGCTAAAACAGCAAACGGTAACCTATTTCAAAAGGAACAATTGCAGCTAAAACAGCAAATGGTAACCTATTTCAAAAGGACCAATAGGAATGAACCCCTTCACAAAGTAACAAGACATTGTTTACAGTAAATAAAGTAAATAAGATCATGTACTGGATGACACTGCAAGAATAGATTTTTAATTTCCACTTCTGTAGTCTGTGTACTTTGTGATGTGGTACAGTATCAAGTACTCTGAGGAATACACCTTTTGATGATTTAATGCAGGGCGCAGCGTGGGGTATATTCGAGTTCTCGCTCGGCGCCCATGGGTGTCGTTTACAACCCGACACCTTGTCTTTTACACACGAACGACTCATTTTTTTTTTGTTTAAAAAGGGAAAGACCCGCCCCCCCCCCACCTTTCACGCAGAGCTCTTTTTAATTTGTTTACCATCTCGTTGTGGATAAAACCAGAGATACTTTTTTCTTCTTTAAATCTGTGAAATTATGATGGAGTGCTTCATTCACGTTAGTTTACAGTTTCAGAGATACGAGTACAATGTGCAAACAGTGCCATAGATACGAGTACAATACGCAGTTAGTGTCATTGATACAAGTAAAATGTACACATACACACACAGTGTTTTATTTACACAATTACAACGTGCACAAAGTCTCATAGATACTAATGCAATATTCGCACACGTACGTTCAGACACACAAAGATACACAAACACACAAATATACACAAACGAGATTACATGTTAGTAAGGCCTTTCCTAAGAAAACATTTTTTTTTTTTGGTTTTTTGAGGGTAGGTTGTGTTTTTTTTTTACAGTTAGGTGAAAAAATAATCCCTGCATATCGGAGCACCTCTCATGATAAGTGTGGTGCGTGGTAGCCTGGGTTGCCCCCCCTTCTTCTTCCCAAACACCGCCATTTTTGTGGGATATGACATATATCAAATAATAGCCCAACTAGTAATAACTCAAGAGATAACACTCCAACAAAAATACACCAGCAAATAATACCCCAACAAGTAATACCCCAGCAAGTAATACCCCAACAAATAAAACCCAAAAAGTAATACCCCAACAAATAATACCCCAACAAGTTATACAAGTCAACTCCTTATACCTGACTGAGAAGTGTGCAAGCGGTAACCAATGCCCGCCATTTGATAACAACACATGCAAGACGAAATTAATTACACGCTGATACAGACAACAAATTGAAGTAGTACACAGTGTGCCATTGTAACCTGCGTCATATATATTTATGTGTGTCTGTGTGTGTGTGTGAACGTAGCCAGTGCCATACGGCTCTACATATGTATGTCATTAATAACAAAGGTGCGTTCACTAAAGCTTTTTTCTCCAACATCCAAAATAGCTTCGTGTCATTTTTTTTTTTTTTAGTTTTGGGGGGAAAAAACGTAATTCAAATGGTAATTATTCACAAAAAGACTGTAAAACATAGATAGGTAAAGCACACACGCATTGAACACAAATGAAACAAGTATTGTACTAGAGTTAACAGAAGAATGCAGAGTATTGAAGAGCCATGTACATCTCTGGGGTGTTGAAGTTAAGAGCACTGGCGGCGGAGCAGGGGTCAGGGGGGGCAGCGCCCCCCTCCTATATCTTTTAAGGGGTGGCGGCGCCCCCCCCCTTGAATTTCCAGTTTGCCCCCCCTCCTAAAATTTTAACTTTGTTTAACTTTTTAAACTTTGTAATTCATTTTAGTTTATATGTATCATTTTCATTTTCATAATTCATTTGATTTATTTCTTAAATTTAATATTTGAAAGAAATTATAATTAATTTACATTTTACAGTAATCACATTATTGAGAGCTGTTGTGGCATTTTTTAAAACTAGTTGCAAGTACCCGGCTTTGCCCGGGTTTAAAATAAGATTTTCTGTTTATTTAAGAAGCGTAATTTGACATTTAATTAAGATTTAAAATAAGAGGCGTAAAAAAGGGTTTATTTGCATACAATAAAAGGGTACATTTATCTTAAAGCAATGTGAGACAAAACATTTTTGGCAGTTCCTCCCTCTCTCTCTCTCTCTCACTCTCTCTCTTCCCCTCTCTCTCTCCCCTCCCTCTCTCTCCCTCATTTCCTCTTTCCCTCCCTCCCACCCTCTTTCCCTCCCTCCCTCCATCCTTCCCTCCCTCTCTCTATCCCTCCCTCCCTCTTTTCCCCCTCCCTCTCTCACTCCGCCCCTGCCCCCCTCACTCTCTCTCTCCCTCCCTCCCTCTTTCCCTCCCTCCCCTCTCTCTCTCTCTCTCTCTTTTAGGCATGACTGTAGCAAAAGATGACAATTCCTATGGATGAAGGAATGGAATGTAATAATCTAGTAAGTAATGTGATATTTTGTTCCCCCTACCGATCATATTTATAGTTAGCTATGTGGGAGAGAAGCTCGTAAAACCTGAAATTGGGGTAAAAGTTTGCCAATTTTCATGTCATTGATATCCAAAATAATTAATTACAATTAAAGTACCCATTGAGATGGAACGAAACCTGTTTAAGAACCTTCCCCATGTAATTTTGTGTACGTGTACCAAATTTCACATTATTTGGTTGTCTGGATCTTGAGTTTTAAGGGAACAGACAGACAGACAGCAAATGCGTCTCATAAGTATAGAGAAGTATTGCCATCTACCGAATGACGGGAAATGTAATTTTTAAAGAAAATACAATTATTTATTATCTTTTCATCAATTACTTTTTGTTTATTGAGTTGTTTATTGAGTTTCCCGTTTCCGGTTTCAGTTTCATGTTCATCATCATTCATGATAATTATCAGTAATTTTTTAAAATCTAATTTCACAATTAAATTTGTAAACAAACTGACATTACGAATCAGTTGACGACAGAAGTGCTCAATGTTCATTATTATTTTTTTTTAATATATTATTTTTTAATAATATCGATTAAATACTTACTACAGAATTAC
Source organism: Bulinus truncatus (assembly GCA_021962125.1). Taxonomy (NCBI): domain Eukaryota; kingdom Metazoa; phylum Mollusca; class Gastropoda; family Planorbidae; genus Bulinus; species Bulinus truncatus. The sequence continues at coordinate 9,292,052 of JAGDYQ010000021.1, forward strand.
TATATTCTATTATTGAATTAAAGGGTAAAATTTGTCTTTCGGTCATATTTTGTCTTGACCCCCCTTAAATGTTCAAGGGGGGTGGGCGTGCCCACCCCTTTGAATTTTGGCTTGCCCCCCCCCCCCCCCCCCCATGAAATATTTCGTTTCGCCGCCGGTGGTTAAGACAGTGGCCAGTTCTGGGGTGTTGAAGAACCAACTATGGAAAATTCTGGGGTTTTGAAGATCCAAACATGGCTAGTTCTGGGGTGTTGAAGAAACAATTATGGCCTTTTCTGGGGGTGTTGAATAACAAACAGTGGCCCTGGTCTGTAATTAGTTGAAAAACTTTTCTCCGATAACTCAGTGTCACCCTGTTCATTGTCACATTCTCTCAACTGTAGACCTGGAGACATGACAGATGACAGACTTGTTCCATCGTAGGAGTCACATTCAGTCACGTGACCCCCTCCCCTCTACCGTCTTCAACCCCTTCCCCCCCACCACCTCCTTCCTCCTTTCTTTCTTTTTTTTACGTTTTGTTCTGTTGACGTTTCAGAGTGGAGCAATTCATTTTTTGTTCTTGTTTTAACTTTCCCCACTATTATTAAGTAGGCGAGGCTTTTTAGAAAACTTGGGTGGGGAATGTTGGTACATAAGTTTTTGTTGGGTTGAAAAAAACCCATCCCATTAATTGTCTATGTATGTATGTATGTATCTAAATGTGTGCAAGAATGTATGTATGTATGGTGTCAAAAACCCATCCCATTAATTGTCTATGTATGTATGTATGTATGTATGTATGTATGTAAGTTTTTATGCATGTATGTATGTATGTATGCATGCATGCATGTATGTATGCATGCATGCATGTATGTATGTATGTATGTATGTATGTATGTATGTATGTATGTATGTATCTATCTATCTATCTATCTATCTATCTATCTATCTATCTATCTATCTATCTATCTATCTATCTATCTATCTATCTATCTATCTATCTATCTATCTATCTATCTATCTAACCATCCATCTATCTATCTATCTATTTGTTTATATATATATATATATATATATATATATATTTTTATATATATATATGTATGTGTACCTGTTTGTCTGTGTATATATCTTTCCATCTATCTGTCCATCTCTCTGTCCATCTATCTGTCCTTCTGTCTGTCCATCTCTTTGTCCATCTCTCTGTCCATCTATCTGTCTATCTCTCTGTCCATCTCTCTGTCCATCTCTCTATCCATCTCTCTGTCCTTCTGTACGGCTGTCTGTGTCTTTCTGTCTAGCTGTCTGTCTAACTAAAACGCCGTCTTAACCCACGCCTCTCGCAAATAGTGACCCCCCCCCGTTGAAATTATCTTAAGACCGTGTACCTTTCTATCCATCTATCTTCTAAAGAAAAAAACAAATTATGAAAATGTTCAAATTTTAAAGACTAAACAATAAACTTAACTTTTTTTTGTTTAGTTTCTAGATTTCTGACAGTTTATGTTTTTGTATTAAATAAAAAAAAGAAGAAATGCTAACGGTTGAATGTCTCTATTATTACTAGACACGTACAAGCCTTTCACACTGAATGTCCGTGTGACAACGTATGTACTCAAAAAATAGTGTCACAGTTTCTACGTCTGTGACAGTGAGGTATATGTACGTCACACCTTTTTTCGTGTGACAGTAAGTTTAGACTCGAGAACATTTTATGATGATGAATCCTTAAGTGTGGCATTTGTTACATTTTTTTAAAAACAAAAACAAAAAAAAAAACAGCCTGCCTTAATTTAACATTATAACATTCATGGACAAACTACTACCCCCCAGGACAAGTCAGGCTGTTTGATCCCGTCCCGCCCTCTGCCTCTCTACAATTGTTCACATTAATGACCGTTACATTATAGTTTAATTATTTCATATCAACACCCCCCCTCCCCCACTTCTGCTCTTGTGTCTAATTTAAGACCCCATTGTGGCCCGCTGATTAAAATACTTGCCCACCCTTGCTATAACCATTATTTTTTTTTTAATATTGTATTCTCTTTATATTCTAGTGGTGTCTACATCTCAAAGTGTTCTCACAGTAACTGGCAGAATACTCGATGACCATTGGTCACAGTTGATGGGATACTTGAGGACAACCGTCTTGTCGTAAAATGAATCGGAAAAAACAATAGAGAATATTATCATAGGATGTATGAAGCCTGTGGTGTCGTTCATGGCTGGTATGTTTCAGTTGTGAAGTAAAGAATTAATGAAAGGTTTTACATTTCTTCTAGGTTGAATACATACAATTGGACGTGGTTTATAATACAAGTCATGGGTAGAAGGGTTCTATATGTCTCAAACTTGCCGTGTCCCTAAACATCTAGGAACTGCAATAGAGGCAAATAGCCTGCAAGCTACCCGACTGGTCCACTCTGTCGTCCGCCAGCTATCTATCTATCTTTCTCTCTATCAGCTATCTATAACTATGACTATCATCTATTTATCTATCAAATGTATCTCCGTATCTCAAGGTGCATTCTACGGATTGTCGAATTGTCAACTCTACAAAATAGGAAGAGAGGGAAATATTTCATGAATGTAAGTTTACATTATAAATAGATAAAAAGGTAGATATTCATATATTTATACAGATAGATAGATGTGTATAAAGCTAGATAAGTATATACATAGACACATCAATAGATTAATAGATAGATAGATAATTTTTTTTATTAACATCGTTTGATTTTTTTGAAAATTATGTCGTTTAAATAAAGCGAGATCATAACTGTTCAATTTTTTAAAACAGTTCCAGATCAAAAACACGAGGAATGGGACAAAAATGAGTTACTTGACCAGTTGACATCAGGTGAGCAAGTAATTTTAATGTATGATTGCACCGATAGGTGAGGTCAACAGAAATGTGATAAGTGTATACCGCCACAGAGTACAGAAGTTGTATGCACATACCGTCTACTGTCGGTCGTGAGGGTCGAACCGAGTTGATCGATTTACAAACTATTCAATCGATCTTAGGGCCTCCACTTTCTTTGGGGCACCCAAATAATTATCCATTTGTACGATTGTCATACACACTTAAATATTTGGCTCTGTCATGTAATATCTAGACTTATAGAGGGCTCAATATCTCAAATAGCTTAGGGCCTTATCTAGTCTGAATTCGTCCCTACTTCAATGGAATTTACCACATCTGACATTGCATGTCAGATTCATTTCTTAGCAAGGACGGCAACCGAAAGATCATTAACAATTACGGTAATAAAGATTATGGAACTCTTTATCAGTAGTCTGTTCATTGCGCTAAAATGTCATTGGGCTAACAGTCCAATCACCACCTCCGATGAAACCATTAAGTAATAAAGTCTGCGACCAAAAAAAACGATCCTGCGAATTGCGTAATAATCATGTATGTGTACCAATTTTACCTCAGATTTTTCGAAGATGTGTGCGGCTAAAGATATTGGCCCTGCAGCTTTGGAAAAGAAATGAAAAATAAAATGTTAGCGGTCAGTTGGCCCAATAAAGGAAACAGTTGTGCATTTGTGCGATATGTAATATGTGTGCGGTTTCGGCAAGTCTTGTGCGCAAACACGCTCGCAGTTAGGAAGGAAAACTTATTCGAACCATTTCTACTATATGTATTAGGCTTTGATACACAAGGTACATCCCGATTTAGGCTGAGACCTTCAAGACAAAGCCGAACCTAGGCCTTTTGGAGCCCGGGGGCTTGACCTCTTTGGGAGCCCCTTGCATTATGACATTTGACACCATAACATGAGATACTGTACTTAATATTTAATGTAAACAAATGTTGGAGACCCCCCCCTCAGTCTGGGGCCCGGGGGGACTTTCGAATTTGGACCCCCCTCCTCCCCACACCCTAGGTACGCCCCTACTTCAAGACAGTATTAACCAGTGTAACAACATTCGACCACACTGAGCACAATCCATTGAATACAATGTTTTCTTTCTCAAGTCAACATTATTAATGCATCAAAAAAATCTTATTCAATACACTTCTCTTTAAACTACACAACTACATACACACAAAAAAAAAAGAAAGGGAAACAATATTCAAACAAAGGGATATAAATAACAGCACTCTCTAAATAAAATAAAAAAAAACAACAACTAAATAAAAACCAGACTCTACAATAGATTAGGGTAACACCTTTTTCAGCCTCACCCAGGCATCGAACTTCCCAGGGGCAGGAACCGATCTATAACACCGGGTATTAAAGTCTCACATTATGTCCCCCCAACTTCGCAACACGGGTGACAACCCCCAGTGCGCCGGTCACCTCCACTAAATCTTTCAACATTTCTTTCGAGGACCTGTCAAGAGAGGTAACTTTCTCACACAAAGTTCCACAACCCCACCCCCTTTTTTCCCCCCTCCTTACGCCTACAACCTTACATACCGTGTATCATACAGGTCCTGCTGTATTTCATTCCTTTCCCTAACAAACCAAAGTTATAAAAAGTTACAATACTTTTATATTTTTTTTTTGCTGGTATATTTTACGTGACAGTAAAATGTATGTCATATGAAAACTAGTTCTCATATTTGATACTGTTATAATATGAATTTGACTTTGAACCAGAAACTGTGTATTTTCATTGTGGTAGTCCGCGCAATACCTATTGTCAATATTCACGACTGGTCGCCGATATAGATTTGTGTGGGGATGTCCAGTTATATTCAAACCGTTTTTTATGGGCTAGGGAAAAGGTTAATCTGGGGGCCCAGCATCAAAGATTTATTTCGGGGTCTGAGGCGAAAACGGAATCGAGGCACCTTTGTTTACATCCCTGATGCCCCTAATAGTGTTTGACAACTGGGGCCCTTGAGACTAAGTCATATGAGGATGCGGCTTGTGAGAATAAATCATATGAGACTGGGGCCCGTGAGACTAAGTCATTTGAGACTGGGGCCCGTGAAACTAAGTCATTTGAGACTGTGAAATCTGATTTACGGTTTATCTGACTGTTACCTACAACTTTTACTTACTTATATACGCGATTATCTTTTACGTTATCCTACCTGCCTATCGATCTGGCTACACACCTGTACCTCTGATTTGGTCGTTACCCACCTATCCCTGATTAGATACTAACTTATCTAGCTATCTATCTACCTACCTACCCCTCTATCTATTTACCTATCTATTTATTTATCTATTTATCTTTCTATCCAGTGGCGTAGTGAGAGGGGAGGACATGGGTAGGGGCGTCATGCCCCGGGCGCTACTCAAAAAGGGGCGCCAAATGGTATACTTTACATATGATAGTATATGGTTTTTGAATGGTGTGGGGTGCTAAAAACGTATTGTTCCCCGGGCGCGAGTTAAGCTCGCTACGGCACTGTTTCTATCTATACCTATCTGTCTTTCCGTCTGTACACCTGACACTCACTCTGTACGTCTGTCTGCCCAACGTCTTTCATTCTGTCTACTTTATTTTTTCGAAAATGCTCTATTGTCCCCGTTTTGTCTGTCTGTCTGTCTGTCTGTCCGTCATCACCCTAGATCTCAACAACCATAAGTCCTAGACCCATGAAGTATATATCATTTTGTAGGTCTTGGCCTGCCAAAAAATGACTTTTGTCCATTTCGCGATCTGACCTCTGAGGGCCGAAAAAGGGGGCGTATTAAGGACCGTTTTTTACTATAAAAGCTATATTAACAAAGGAGCGCCCTATATCTCAGCAACCATAAGTCCTAGACCCATGATGTATATATCATTTTGTATATCTTGGCCTGCCAAGTGTACATCAAAAGTTCATTTTGCGATTTGACCTCTGAGGGTCGAAAAAGGGGACGTTTTAACTACCGTTTTTGCTTATATTTAAATATAAATAATAAAAGCTAATCAAAGGGGCTTAATCATTATTTATTTTTGTAACAGTTATTCAACATGATTACTTCCCTCTCTATTTACCAGCAAAATCTATGGCTGTCACCCGGAAAAAGAAATACGGATTTCGGCCGGCGTAACCGTACACAAAAATGCTTTATAATGTCCTTTGTCCGAAACGGAAAAGACTTAAATTGCTTGTTTTTAATGTATTGCTTTACCACAGCTAGTTCTTGCTGAGTGTATTTGTAGATATACTATATCAATATTTATCAACCACCTACCTGCACTCAGGCTGATATTTTTAACACAGAATTGTTTCCCTTTTTTATTGTATTCGACATAAATGACAGTCGATTGGAAACTAAGTTACTGCTAGACATTGTTGTCTTCTCGTGTCGCACATACTAGTCACCTGGAAAGACCGGAATGTTAGTTAAATAATTTATTGAACAAAAGTATGTAAGTATTAGCCTAATCTATATCTATCTATCTATCTATCTATCTATCTATCTATCTATCTATCTATCTATCTATCTATCTATCTATCTATCTATCTATCTATCTATCTATCTATCTATCTATCTATCTATCTATCTATCTATCTGTCTGTCTGTCTGTCTGTCTGTCTGTCTATCTATCTATCTATCTGTCTGTCTAAATCTATCTTTATTTCTGTCTGTTTATCTATCTCTCTGTCTGTCTGTTTTATATATACATATCTAGTTATTATTATTCAACCATTTATCTATCTATCTACTATTTATCTAACTATCGGTCCATCTGTTGGTCTGCGTGACTATCTGCCTGCCTGTCTGTCTGTTGGTGGACTGGCCTTTAAGACTCTTGCCCAATACCAAGTGGACCTTTTGAAAAGTAATTGCTGCGGGCGACCTATAGTCGTTTTCATTGATGTGCACAATCAAATTATTACATCATAGACTGTGCACCTCTTGACATGTAGACGATAAACAATTTTCAGACCCAGCCTTCTTATGCATCTATTTACTGCCTGTCTATCTATTTATCTATCGGACTGTCTGTGTGTCTGTCTTGTACGGATCTAATTGTTTCACTTATTATCAACTAAATCTATTTTTATGTAAATCTTGATGGTTGTTTTGTCCTTTTTTGTTGTCGCTGGATGTCTGGACCCACACATGTATGTACACATTATAACATGTGGGCTTATATATGGTTTACACCGGATCTCTTGATACATACACACACACACACACATGGACACATTATAACATGTGGGCTTATATTTGGTTTACACCGGTCTTTTTCTTAAATCATAATTATTTTTGTTAAAATTTACCTCTCAGGTAAGAACATATTCCCATGTTCTCATTAAAATCTGAATCTCCCCCCCTCTCCCCCAGCCCTCCCCCTCATTTCTTTTGTTGTAGTTACAATAACGAAAATTTAATGGAGTAAACCTGCCTGCCCCCCCCCTTTTTTTTTTTTACTGTAAAACTCTTCTTGTTTCGACAGTTTAATCCTGCCGTGTAGACTTGGGTCATTTGATAATTCTCTGAAACACGTTACATAGTTGAATATATGCGTGTTTTGGTTACACGTATAATATATACATATATAATCATACAATATGTAGGCCTACATATATAATGATAGAGATAAGTTTTAGTCTTCTTTAACTTCATTTTTTTTAAACAAAACTAAGTATTTCGTTCTGTAATAATGTTTGTGTTAAATGAATTCTATTCACGGTCAGACACTTAATAGTCAAGCTGTGTTCAATTAAAAGAGTCCCGTTTTTACCAAACAATAGTTCCTAAATGTTGGATCATATATCAGGTAAATTAAACATAGAATGTAATACATTTACATTGCTTTTATAGTTGGTAAATACACATCTAGAAAGATGGATGAATATATCAATAAACATCTATTCAGATAAATAATAAAGTAAAATGACAGATAACACATTTGTTAGTCTGAAATGATCACTTCCAACATTTAAAGAATGTATTATTCACTGGAGATGAAATAAATATACAAATCATGATTGTTCCTATCTACAATCATACAATCTTTCACATCGGAATAAATTTGTTTTATTTTTCTAAAGAAATGTATAATGGTTATTAATAAATAGTTCTATAAATAACCATGACGTATGACTTTCTACCGATCTTTGGCAGCGACGACTACGAGAAAAAAAATGTGTGATTGATCCAAGGGAAGTCATTCTGTCCCCCATGTTTATATTTGATCATGAGACAGTGTGTCCTCCCTTGCTTCGACACGACTCTCTCTTCAACCATCATGGATGCAGCCAGGAATTCTGGGGCCACTGATAAACTATAGGGGACCCCTCCCCCCACTGTACTTTTACATCAAAATAAAAAAAAAAATAAAAATTAGTCACGGAACCACGCAAGGCCTGGGTCCCATGGCAAGGGTTCTGGTTCCCCCCCCAACCCCCACTTTCTGCCCAGCAACCATCTTCTAAAGAATG
>JAGDYQ010000021.1:9300889-9317991 GCA_021962125.1 Bulinus truncatus
AAAAATAAAGTAGACAGAATGAAAGACGTAGGGCAGACAGACTAACAGAGTGAGTGTCAGGTGTACAGACGGAAAGACAGACAGGTATAGATAGAAACAGTGCCGTAGCGAGCTTAACTCGCGCCCGGGGAACAATACCTTTTTTTAGCGCCCCCACACCATTCAAAAACCATATACTATCATATGTAAAGTATACCATTTGGCGCCCCTTTCTGACTAGCGCCCGGGGCATGATGACCATACCCCTGTCCTCCCCTCTCACTACACCACTGGATAGAAAGATACATAGATAAATAAATAGATAGGTAAATAGATAGAGAGGTGGGTAGGTAGATAGATAGCTAGATAAGTTGGAATCTAATCAGAGATAGGTGGGTAACGACCAAATCAGAGGTACAGGTGTGTAGCCAGATCGATAGGCAGGTAGGATAACGTAAAAGATAATCGCGTATATAAGTAAGTAAAAGTTGTAGGTAACAGTGAGATAAACCGTAAATCAGATTTCACAGTCTCAAATGAATTAGTCTCACGGGCCCCAGTCTCATATGACTTAGTCTCACGGGCCCCAGTCTCATATGACTTAGTCTCAAGGGCCCCAGTTGTCAAACACTATTAGGGGCATCAGGGATGTAAACAAAGGTGCCTCGATTCCATTTTCGCCTCAGACCCCGAAATAAATCTTTGGTGCAGGGCCCCCAGATTAACCTTTTCCCTAGCCCACAAAAAACGGTTTGAATATAACTGGACATCCCCACACAAATCTATATCGGCGACCAGTCGTGAATATTGACAGTAAGTATTTCCCAAGTCAATCGAACGAAAATACACTGTTTCTGGTTCAAAGTCAAATTCATATTATAACAGTATCAAATAGTCTAAACTAGTTTTCATATGACATACATTTTGCTGCCACGTAAAATATACCAGCAAAAAAAAATATAAAAGTATTGTAACTTTTTATAACTTTGCTTTGTTAGGGAAAGGAATGAAATACAGCTAGGCCTGTATGATACACGGTATGTAAGGTTGTAGGCGTAAGGAGAAGGGAAAAAAGGGGGGGGGGGGAGGTGGGGTTGTGGAACTTTGTGTGAGAAAGTTACCTCTCTTGACAGGTCCTCGAGAGAAATGTTGAAAGATTTAGTGGAGGTGACCGGCGCATCGGGGGTTGTCACCCTTGTTGCGAAGTTGGGGGGGACATAATGTGAGACTTTAATACCCGGTGTTATAGATCGGTTACGGCCCCTGGGAAGTTCGATGCCTGGGTGAGGCTGAAAGGTGTTACACTAATCTATTGTAGAGTCTGCTTTTTATTTAGTTGTTTTTTGGGTTTTTTTTTTTTACTTAGAGAGTGCTGTTATTTATATCCCTTTGTTTGAATATTGTTTCCCTTTCTTTTTTCAGTGTTTGTAGTTGTGTAGTTTGAAGAGAAGTGTATTGAATAAGATTTTTTTGTTTTTTGATGCATTTATAATGTTGATTTGAGAATAAATACATTGTATTCAATGGACTGTGCTCAGTGTGGCCGAATGTTGTTACACTGGTTAATACTGTCTTGAAGAAGGGGCGTACCTAGGGTGTGGGGAGGAGGGGTCCTAATTCGAAAGTCCCCCCGGGCCCCAGATTGAGGGGGGGGGTCTCCAACATTTGTTTACAGTAAATATTAAGTACAGTATCTCATGTTATGGTGTCAAATGTCATAATGCAAGGGCCACCAAAGAGGCCAAGCCCCCTGGTCCCCAAAGAGGCCAAGCCCCCTGGTCCCCAAAGAGGCCAAGCCCCTTCCCCCGGGCCCCCAAAAGGGCTAGGTTCGGCACTGTCTTGAAGGTCTCAGCCTAAATTGGGATGTACCTAGTGTATCGAAACCTAATACATATATAGCAGAAATAGTTCTGATAAGTTTTTCTTCCTAACTGCGGGCGTGTTTGCGCACAAGACTTGCCCGAAACCGCACACATATTACATATCTCACAAATGCACAACGCTTTCCTTTAGTGGGGCAACTGACCGTTAACATATTTTTTTTTCATTTCTTTTCCAAAGCTGCAGAGACAATATCTTTAGCTGCACACATCTTCGAAAAGTTAGAGGTAAAATTGGTACACATACAGGATTGTTACGCAATTTGCAACATGGTTTTTGGTCACATACTTTATTACTTAATGGTTTCATTGGAGGTGATGATTAGACTGTTAGCCCAATGACATTGGTGTGGGTGTTAGCGCAATGAACAGACTACCGATAGAGTTCCATAATCTTCATTACCGTAATTGTGAATGATCATTTGGTTGCCGTCCCTGCTAAAATATGAATCTGACATGCAATGTCAGATGTGGTAAATTCCTCTCCTTTAAAGTAGGGACGAATTCAGACTAGATAAGGCCCTAAGCTATTAGAGATATTGAGCCCTACATAAGTCTATATATTATATGACAGCCAAATATTTAAGTGTGTATGACAATCGCACATAGGATAATTATTTGCCCCCCCCCCCCCCCCCAAGAAAGTGGAGGCCCTAAGCTATAGCTTTTTTTAGTTTATATGTAAATCCTGCACTGTATTGAAGCAATGGTGGACTATTGAATACCCTAAAGAGCACTAGTAAGAAAGGCCAACAAAGTGTAGCCAGATCAACAATTCTTCCTGTCAGTAGTAAGATTTTTCTAGCACTAAGGTTACAGTTCTAAGTTCTTGCATCGGATACTCGCCCCAGGCCCCAGGTACTCATCATTAATGACATGGTCGCATGTGGTTAAATATTGTTTACATTTCTGAAAAAAAAATGATCGCAGATTATAACGTTTCCTTCTATTGTTGGAACGTTTGTAATTTATTAGATTTTATGTATGTACAAACCTTATACTAAATATTGTAGTTTTTACCTAATCATACAAAGGCTAATGACCTACGCACAACAACACGTCATCCTGGTCCAACATTTCACGGCTGCATGCTCCTGCATCGCAGCCCCAACGAAACGTTACGTTACGACTAATAAGAACTCACAGCATAAAATCAAAATATATTATCTGATCTTTTAAGGGGGCCCAAATCCTAATCAAGCATTTAGTGGGGTAGAAGAGGGATGATTCTGGTCCATGTTTGCACATACACCCCTCCCCTTCCCCTTTTACATAAATCGATCGATTGAATAGTTTGTAAATCGATCAACTCGGTTGGACCCTCACGACCGACAGTAGATGGTACGTGCATAAAACTTGTGTACTCTGTGTCGGTATACACTTATCACATTTCTGTTGACCTCGCCTATCGGTGCAATCATGCATAATAAAAATTACTTGCTCACCTGATGTCAACTGGTCAAGTTAAGTAACTCATTTTGTCTCATTCCTAGTGTTTTTTATCTGGAACTGTTTAAAAAGAATGGAAGAGTTATGATCTCGCTTTATTTAAACGACATATTTAAACAAAAAATCAAACGATGTTAATAAAAAAATTATATATCTATCTATTAATCTATTGATGTGTCTATGTATATACTTATCTAGCTGTATACACATCTATCTATCTGTGTAAACATATGAATATATACCTTTCTATCTATTTATAATATAAGCTTACATTTATGAAATATTTCCCTCTCTTCCTATTTTGTAGAGTTGACAATTCGACAATCCGTAGAATGCACCTTGAGCTTGAGATACGGAGATACATTTGATAGATAAATAGATCATAGTCATAGTTATAGATAGGCTGATAGAGAGATAGATAGATAGATAGATAGATAGATAGATAGATAGATAGATAGATAGATAGATAGATAGATAGATAGATAGATAGATAGATAGATAGATAGCTGGCGGACGACAGAGTGGACGAGTCGGGTAGCTTGCAGGCTATTTGCCTCTATGGCAGCTCCCAGATGTTCAGGGACACGGCAAGTTTGATCTGACGGGCTCTAAGAGACTAAGTCTCAGCCCCCAGTTATCTCTGAGAGATTTCAGAGAAAGAGAAACAGAGAGAGAGAGAGAGAGAGAGAGAGAGAGAGAGAGAGAGAGAGAGAGAGAGGGAGAGAGATAGTACCCTTCTACCCATCGACTTGTATTATAAACCACGTCCAATGGCATGTATTCAACCTAGAAGAAATGTAAAAACCTTTCATTAAATCTTTACTTCACAACTGAAACATACCAGCCATGAACGACACCACAGGCTTCATACATCCTATGATAATATTCTCTATTGTTTTTTTCCGATTCATTTTACGACAAGACGGTTGTCCTCAAGTATCCTATCAACTATGACCAATGGTCATCGAGTATTCTGCCAGTTACTGTGTGAACACTTTGAGATGTAGACACCACTAGAATATAAAAAGAATAAAATATTCAAAAATAAAAAACATACGATGGTTATAGCAAGGGTGGGCAAGTATTTTAATCAACGGGCCGCAATGGGATCTTAAATTAGGCACAGGAGCAGATGTGGGGGAGGGGGGTGTTGATATGAAATATTAAAACAATAATGTAACGGTCATTAATGTGAACAATTTGAGAGGGGCAGAGGGCGGGACGGGATCAAACAGCCTGAATTGGCCCGCGGGACGGGATCAAACAGCCTGACTTGGCCCGTAAGATGGGATCAAACAGCCTGACTTGACCCGTGGGACGGGATCAAACAGCCTGAATTGGCCCGCGGGACGGGATCAAACAGCCTGACTTGTCCCGTAGGATGGGATCAAACAGCCTGACTTGACCCGTGGGACGGGATCAAACAGCCTGACTTGGCCCGTAGGATGGGATCAAACAGCCTGACTTGGCCCGCGGGATGGGATCAAACAGCCTGACTTGGCCCGCGGGATGGGATCAAACAGCCTGAATTGGCCCGTGGGACAGGGAAAATTAGCCTGACTTGGCCCGTGGGGCGGGGACAATTAGCCTGACTTGGCCCGTGGGGCAGTAGTTTGTCCATGAATGTTATAGAGTTAAATTAAGGCAGGCTGTTTTTTTTTTGTTTTTGTTTCAAAAAAATTTAACAAATGACACACTTAAGGATTCATCATCATAAAATGTTCGCGAGTCTAAACTTACTGTCACACGAAACAAGATGTGACGTACATTTACCTCGCTGTCACAGACGTAGAAACTGTGACACTATTTTTTGAGTACATACGTCGTCACACGGACATTCAGTGTGAAAGGCTTGTACGTGTCTAGTAATAATAGACACATTCAACCGTTAGCACTTCTTCTTTTTTTTTTATTTAATACATATAAATAAACTGTCAGATATATTGAAACTAAACAACAAATATAAGTTAAGTTTATTGTTTAGTCTTAAAAATTTAAACATTTTCATAATTTGTATTTTTCTTTAGAAGATAGATGGATAGAAAGGTACACAATGGGGGGGGGGGTCACTATTTGCGAGAGGCGTGGGTTAAAACGGCGTTTTAGTTAGACAGACAGCCAGACAGAAAGACACAAGACAGGCGTACAGAAGGACAGAGAGATGGACAGAGAGATGGATAGAGAGATGGACAAAGAGATGGACAGAAAGAAGGACAGAGAGATGGATAGAGAGATGGATAGAGAGATGGACAGAGAGATGGACAGAGAGTTGGACAGAGAGATGGACAGAGAGATGGATAGAGAGATGGACAGAGAGATGGACAGAGAGTTTGATAGAGAGATGGATAGAGAGATGGACAGAGAGTTGGACAGAGAGATGGACAGAGAGATGGATAGAGAGATGGACAGAGAGATGGACAGAGAGTTGGACAGAGAGATGGACAGAGAGATGGATAGAGAGATGGACAGAGAGATGGACAGACAGAAGGACAGAGAGATGGACAGAGAGATGGAAAGAGAGATGGATAGAGAGATGGACAGAGAGATGGACAGACAGAAGGACAGAGAGATGGACAGAGAGATGGAAAGAGAGATGGACAGAGAGATGGACAGAGAGTTGGACAGAGAGATGGACAGAGAGATGGATAGAGAGATGGACAGAGAGTTGGACAGAGAGATGGATAGAGAGATGGACAGAGAGTTGGACAGATAGAAGGACAGTGAGATGGACAGAGAGATGGATAGAGAGATGGACAAAGAGATGGACATAGAGTTGGACAGATAGAAGGACAGAGAGATGGACAGAGAGATGGGTAGAGAGATGGACAAAGAGAAGGACAGAGAGATGGACAGATAGATGGACATAGAGATGGACAGAGAGTTGGACAGATAGATGGAAAGATATATACACAGACAAACATGTACACACATATATTTATATATATATATAAATAGATAGATAGATATATAGATAGATAGATAGATAGATAGATAGATAGATAGATAGATGGATAGATAGATAGATAGATAGATAGATAGATAGATAGATAGATAGATAGATAGATAGATAGATAGATAGATAGATAGATAGATAGATAGATACATACATACATACATACATACATACATGCATACATACATGCATGCATGCATACATATATACATACATACATACATTCATGCACACATTTAGATACATACATACATACATACATACATACATACATAGACAATTAATGGGATGGGTTTTTTTCAACCCAACAAAACCTTATGTACCAACATTCCCCACCCAAGTTTTCTAAAAAGCCAGGCCTACTTAATAATAGTCGGGAAAGTTAAAACAAGAACAAAAAATGAATTGCTCCACTCTGAAACGTCAACAAAACAAAACGTAAAAAAAGAAAGGGAGGAAGGAGGTGGTCGGGGGGGGGGGGGAAGGGGTTGAAGACGGTAGAGGGGAGGGGTCACGTGACTGAATGTGACTTCTACGATGGAACAAGTCTGTCATCTGTCATGTCTCCAGGTCTACAGTTGAGAGAATGTGACAATGAACAAGGTGACACTGAGTTATCGGAGAAAAGTTTTAAAACTAATTACAGACCAGGACCACTGTTTGTTATTCAACACCCCAGAAATGGCCACAGCAATGGCCACTGTTTGTTATTCAACACCCCAGAAATGGCCATAATTGTTTCTTCAACACCCCAGCATTTTCCTTAGTTGGTTCTTCAACACACCAGAATTTTACATAGTTGGTTCTTCAACACACCAGAACTAGCCATACATTTTACTTGCTTCAACACTCCAGAACTGGCGGAACGAAATATTTTAAGGGGGGGGGGGTCAAGACAAAATATGACCGAAAGATAAATTTTACCCCCTTAATTCAATAATACAATATAGTAATTCTATAGCAAGTATTTAATCGATATTATTAAAAAAATAATATATTAAAAAAAATAAAAATGAACATTGAGCACTTCTGTCGTCAACTTATTCGTAATGTCAGTTTGTTTACAAATTAAATAGTGAAATTAGATAAAAAATTACTGATAATTATCATAATTGATGATGAACATGAAACTAAAACCGGAAACGGGAAACTCAATTAACAACTCAATAAACAAAAAGTAATTGATAAAAAGATAATAAATAATTGTATTTTCTTTAAAAATTACATTTGCCGTCATTCGGTAGATGGCAATACTTCTCTATACTAATAAGACGCATTTGCTGTCTGTCTGCTCCCTTAAAACTCAAGATCCAGACAACCAAATAATGTGAAATTTGGTACACGTACACAAAATTACATGGGGAAGGTTCTTAAACAGGTTTCGTTCCATCTCAATGGGTACTTTAATTGTAATTAATTATTTTGATATCAAAGACATGAACATTGGCAAACTTTTACCCCGATTTGAAGTTTTACGAGCTTCTCTCCCACATAGCTAACTTACTATAAATATGATCGGTAAGGGGAACCAAATATCACATTACTTACTAGATTATTACATTCCATTCCTTCATCCTTAGGAATTGTCATCTTTTGCTACAGTCATGCCTAAGAGAGAGAGAGAGAGAGGGAGAGAGGGGGGGAGGGAGGGAAAGAGGGAGGGAGGGAGGGAGGGAGGGAGGGAGAGGGGGCAGGGACGGAGGGAGAGAGAGAGTGAGGGAAAGAGGGTGGGAGGGAGGGAAAGAGGAACTGCCAAAAATGTTATGTATCACATCGCTTTAAGATAAATGTACCCTTTTATTGCATCCAAATAAACCCTTTTTTACGCGTCTTATTTTAAATCTTAATTAAATGTCAAATTACGCTTCTTAAATAAACAGAACACCTTATTTTAAACCCGGGCAAAGCCGGGTACTTGCAACTAGTTTTAAAATATGCCACAACAACTCTCAGTAATGTGATTACTGTAGAATGTAAATTAATTATAATTTCTTTCAAATATTAAATTTAATAAATAAATCAAATGAATTATGAAAATGAAAATGATACATATAAACTAAAATGAATTACAAAGTTAAAAAAGTTAAACTAAGTTAAAATTTTAGGGTGGGGGGGGGGGCAGACTGGAAATTCAAGGGTGGGGCGCCAACACCCCTTAAAATTTTAACTTCTGTAGTGTTGTGTACTTTGTGATGTGGTCTTAACTTCAACACCCCAGAGATGTACATGGCTCTTCAATACCCCAGGAACTGGCCATAACTGCCTCTTGAACAGCATCAGACCTAGCCATGGTGCGCTCCCCCACCACCGTCCATACAACCACGCTCTTCACGTGATGTGCTTTTAAAAAAAATAAATAATCAAGTCACGATTTTTCTCCCTTTCAAGTAAGTTTAACATTATCATTAGACAGCAGCGTTGCCAGATTGTTCTAAATTTCGCGAATCTACTTTGTTATGAGTGAGTCTTTGCTCTACAGACACAACTTCATACGTAGTGTAAACTTCGTGGCTTATTCACTAAGCTTTAGACACTAAATACATTTGTGCGCTTCTTTGCGCTAATGTATTTGAAGTTTTGTGCTACCGTATTCTAGGTTTTTGCGCTACCTTATTTTAGGTTTTGAGCTGCATTGGTTCCAAAACGTTCTGGCGACAGTGCCGTAGAGAAGTGACGAGAACGGACGAGCAAAAACGGACGAATAGAAGGAACCATTCTACATTCTTCTGTTAACTCTAGTACAATACTTGTTTCATTTGTGTTCAATGCGTGTGTATGTGCTTTACCTTTATATGTTTTACAGTCTTTTTGTGAATAATTACCTTTTGAATTACGTTTTTTCCCCCCAAAACTAAAAAAAAAAAATGACACGAAGCTATTTTGGATGTTGGAGAAAAAAAAAGCTTTAGTGAACGCACCTTTGTTATTAATGACATACATATGTAGAGCTGTGTGGCACTGGCTACGTTCACACACACACACACACACACACACACACACACACACACACAGACACACACATAAATATATATGGCGCAGGTTACAATGGCACACTGTGAACTACGTCAATAAGTTGTCTGTATCAGCGTGTAATTAATTTCGTCGTTCATGTGTTGTTATCAAATGGCGGGCATTGGTTACCGCTTGCACACTTCTCAGTCAGGTATAAGGAGTTGTATAACTTGTTGGGGTATTACTTGTTGGTGTATAACTTGTTGGGGTTTTATTTGTTGGGGTATTACTTGTTGGGGTTTTATTTGTTGGGGTATTATATCTTGGGGTTTTATTTGTTGGGGTATTATATCTTGGGGTTTTATTTGTTGGGGCATTACTTGTTGGGGTTTTATTTGTTGGGGTATCACTTGTTGGGAGTTTTATTTGTCGGGGTTTTATTTGTTGGGGTATTATTTGCTGGTGTATTTTTGTTGGAGTGTTATTTCTTGGGTTATTACTACTTGGGGTATTATTTGATATATGTCATATCCCACAAAAATGGCGGTGTTTGGGGAGAGGGGGGGGCAACCCAGACTACCATGCACCACCCTTACCATGAGAGGTGCCCCGATATGGAGGGATTAATTTTTCACCTAACTGTAAAAAAAAAAACCCACCTACCCTCAAAAAAAACAAAATGTTTTCTTAGGAAAGGCCTTACTAGCATTTAATCTCGTGTGTGTATCTTTGTGTGTGTTTGTGTATCTTTGTGTGTCTGAACGTACGTGTGCGAACATTGCATTTGTGTCTATGAGGCTTTGTGCACGTTGTAATTGTGTAAAAAAAAAAAAAAAACACTGTGTGTGTGTTTGTGTGTGTGAGTGTACATTTTACTTGTATCAATGACACTCACTGCATATTGTACTCGTATCTATGGCACTGTTTTGCACATTGTACTCGTATCTCTGAAACTGTTTGTAAACTAACGTGAATGAAGCAGTCCGTCATAATTTCACAGATTTATAGAAGAAAAAAGTATCTCTGGTTTTAATCCACAACGAGATGGTAAACAAATTAAAAAGAGCTCTGCGTGAAAGGTGGGTGGGGGGGGGTGGAGGGGGAGGGGGGGGTCTTTCCCTTTTTAAACAAAAAAAAAATGAGTCGTTCGTGTGTAAAAGACAAGGTGTCGGGTTGTAAACGACACCCATGGGCGCCGAGCGAGGACTCGAATATACCCCACGCTGCGCCCTGCATTATATCATCAAAAAGTGTATTCCTCAGAGTACTTGATACTGTACCACATCACAAAGTACACAGACTACAGAAGTGGAAATTAAAAATCTATTCTTGCAGTGTCATCCAGTACGTGATCTTATTTACTTTATTTACTGTAAACAATGTCTTGTTACTTTGTGAAGGGGTTCATTCCTATTGGTCCTTTTGAAATAGGTTATCGTTTGCTGTTTTAGCTGCAATTCTTCCTTTTGAAAAAGGTTACCGTTTGCTGTTTTAGCTGCAATTCTTCTTTTTGAAATAGGTTACCGTTTGCTGTTTTAGCTGCAATTCTTCCTTTTGAAATAGGTTACCGTTTGCTGTTTTAGCTGCAATTCTTCTATAGTAAATGGCCGTTCAGTGGGTCTCAGGATACACTAAACACAATATGTGCAGACTGTCCAAAAAAAAAAAAAGATAGACATTGAAAATTGACTGTTACATTTAAAGGATTGGTAATGAACATAGGTGTGTGAAGTCCCTGTAAGTATGAGATGAAATCTCTTAGATCCTATAAACCACTAATGGGACGGTTTTTATGGTGCCCTTCTTTCATCCCCACCATAGCCGATAGTGTAATGACCATGGAGACACCACGGGAGATATATCGAGAACTTGAGCCAAGACCTAAAAAATTTTTCCTTGGTCCTCACCGGAGATGGAACCAGGTATCTTCAGGTCGACAGTCGAGCGCTTTACCGCACGACCATCCGTAAGCAAAATAGGTAGAAAGTAATACATGGAAAAAATCAGAAAAAGACAAACATTGACACACAGAGAAACAAAATGGCATACTTCATTATACATATAGCACAGACGGGCAGGCTAACAGAAGACACATATTAATAGATAGACGAAAAGATAGACAAACGGGTAAAAAGACAGATATGTAGGTAGATAGATATAGATAGTTAGATAGGTTGCTAGGCAGACAGGTAGTCAGAAAAAAGACTGATTGATTGATTTGTATTCAGAAGGATGGATAGATAGACATACATAGACAGAGAGACAGATAGAGAGATAAACACAGACAGGCAGAGAGATTGACCCAGACAAGAGAGACAGACAGAGAGACAGACGTGACAGAGAGATAGACACAGACAAGAGAGGCAGACAGAGACAGAGAGACAGAAACAGACAGGCACAGCTATAGACACAGACAGACACGGATAAAGACACATACAGAGACAGACAACAGACAGACATAGATAACGACACATACAGACAGACAGGTTTAACTGATTCAATGTTAACTGGCCACCAACTAATTCTAACAAAATAAAAAAAGCCCCAAAATTAAAGCCCTGTAATGTAAGTCTGTGTGACTGCTACATATTTTTTTTTCTTTTTCTTAAAAGTGACACATACATGATTACATTTACATATGAAACAGTTACAACAAGCGTGTAGTTGTGATGTATTCACAATGTGCTCAGTCCTCTCTGTAACATAATCTGTTTTTTTTAAAAAGTAAGCACACTGCCAAGATCATGTAACGCAACACCGGTTTACATTGGAGGGAGTGGGTTGGGTATATTTATTTGTCGTACTAAAGTCTAAGGAAACGTAACTGTCGGTTGTTTACTCCAGGAAGTATTCTGCTAAAAGAGTAGCCGTTCCTGAGTAAATATTGCATTGTCTACCATTCAATGTAGTTGATCAGTTCTGTAAGGTCCTAGATGAGGGGTGGGCAACCCTTTCAAACCGCGGGCCACATTGGGATAATACATTTGACATACATGGGGTCGAACCAAGAAGCAGATAGATGGAGCGTTTCAATAAACAAATGTATGAATAGAGTGTAAACGTTAGTGGTGTGGGCCAGCAGAGAGAAGAGGATCAGATACTAGAGGAGAAGAAAGTAGAGGTGCAGAGAGTAGAGGAGAAGATAGTACAGGAGCAGAGAGTAGATGAGCAGAGAGTACAGGAGCAGAGAGTAGAGGAGCAGAGAGTACAGGAGCAGAGAGTAGAGGTGCAGAGAGTAGAGGAGCAGAGAGTACAGGAGCATAGAGTAGAGGTGCAGAGAGTAGAGGTGCGGAGAGTAGAGGAGCAGAGAGTACAGGAGCAGACAGTAGAGGTGCAGACAGTAGAGGAGCAGAGAGTACAGGAGCAGAGAGTAGAGGTGCAGAGAGTAGAGGAGCAGAGAGTAGAGGAGCAGAGAGTACAGGAGCAGAGAGTAGAGGTGCAGAGAGTAGAGGTGCAGAGAGTAGAGGAGCAGAGAAAGTGCCGGATCAAATAGCTAACAAGCCGGACTTGATCCACGGACTGGACTTGACACAAGGGCCGGACTTGACCCACGGACTGGACTTGACCCACGGACTGGACTTGACCCACGGACTGGACTTGACCCACGGACTGGACTTGACACAAGGGCCGGACTTGGCCCACGGACTGGACTTGACCCACGGACTGGACAGGACCCAAGGGCCGGACCTAACCCACGGGCTGGACTTGACCCACGGGCCAGACTTTAACTCGTAGGCCTTAATAAGCCGTTGTGTACCATCGAAGCATGCATATTTAATTATGCACATATGTTACTTAGTTATTTAACACGTTCTTACTTTTAAACAAGTGAAAATTGATAAGAGGACAGAACTGCAAACTGAAAAATCGTTTTCATGAGCAAAAAAAAAAGATATTTGGCTACATATTTCATATCGCTTGGAGGATAGATAGATAGATAGATAGATAGATAGATAGATAGATAGATAGATAGATAGATAGATAGATAGATAGATAGATAGATAGATAGATAGATAGATAGATAGATAGATAGATAGATGGATAGATGGATAGATAGATAGATAGATAGATAGATAGATAGATAGATAGATAGATAGATAGATAGATAGATAGATAGATAGATAGATAGATAGATAGATAGATAGATAGATAGATAGATAGATAGATAATTAGACGGATAGATAAATAAATAGATAGATAGATAGATAGATAGATAGATAGATAGATAGATAGATAGATAGATAGATAGATAGATAGATAGATAGATAGATAGATAGATAGATAGATAGATAGATAGATAGATAGATAGATAGATAGATAGATAGATAGATAGATAGATAGATAGATAGATAGATTTCTAAGAGGACAATACAATCGTTGACATACTGGCTATATTACCTTAACGACTCCATAAAAAGACTTATCCAGCACTGTCGGCCATGCTGTAAAAAAAACAATTTGAACAAGTTCATAAAATTTAATTAACACACCAGTCTCCGTAAAATTGAAAACATTTTAAAATAGTTTAAACAAACGTGATAGATGAAAATACAGATGGCATCAGTAAAACATAAATTAGAATTGCATCCTTTATACTTGAAACTAAGTCATATACCTGCCTGGGACCTGAATAATATGCAACCTGTTGTACCTGACTAGAGCATGAAAAATAGGAGTCCTGTTGTACCAACATAAATAAACCTAATTTTTTTTTATTAAGTAGAGGTGATCCAATCCATGTGTGAATTTTCCACGTGACGTTTTGTTTCCATTAACAAAATAGCCGTGTATGTTTACATAAAGAAATGAGTACACAATTTACCTCACAGTCACAGGTAACTAAAAAAAAAAAACTTCCTCCCCCCCCTCCTTTACAGCCAACAGAGAATAACACCATTGTAAATTACGAATTAGTTGATTAAAACTTTCCTTTCATTGTCTGCAACATGATAAAGGTATTATTTTGATCTTTCTTTTTACAAGCTTCTCTTCATTAAAAACTGAATTCCACCCAATAAAATTCACACCGCCCTGTTGAATGCTTCATAGACATTTCCAAATTCAGGTAAACAAAATGTCGGCTCCACAATGTAGTGTGGCTTTATAATTGAAAAAATAAAAACCACTCAATATTTGACTTAATGAAATTGTTGTTGTATGTAATGTTACACAGCACATGACTCCCTAATACACAGGGAAGGGTCATGAAAATGTGTACATTTTGCTGACTGACTGAGTTAAAGTCAGCCTCTGAAGGCAGGCAACTGTGGAGAAATATTTCTGTGGATGTGGCACTTCGTTGATAATTTGCTGTCATCATTATACTTAAGTCCCTTTGATGATGGAAATGTTTATCTCTAATATGATATAAACTACTTAAGTGTCTGTTTGTGTGTGTGTGTGTGTGTGTGTATGTGTCTGTTTGTGTGTGTGTGTGTGAGTGTGTAGTATCCTTCATTCATCCCATATCACAGCATAGATGATAGAGTGTATAGATTTATTGAGGCATCACTGGGGCAACACAAAGCTGTTTATGATGTGAGGAACCGATTTTAATCTGTTGAAGACTTGAGAACTATCAATCGTTGGTGTCAATGGTACAATTGTACGGTTAGCTTTGAGAGCGGTGCCACTGAGAATGCTTGGGTCGCTGGTTTGAATCCTATCAAATTGAGTTACGCTTATGATTCGTATTATAGTATAAAACAAAATTTAACAGTGTCGGAAAAAAGTTTTCCGGAGAAAGGGGGATAGAGAAAAGGAGGGAGGGGGCTATGTACGATCTAGAGATAGCAGCTATTTACACCCCAGATAGATAACTTTTTGCGCCCGCAACGAAAACCGTTCTCAAAAATAAAATATCAACGAAACATAACACGGGTCAACTATACTTTTGGGGTCAGCCACACGATAAGACAGGTTAAACATTTTGGGATATGAACCCGAGACCACTAAATTGAAGTCAGCCACACGGTAAAACGGTAAAACGTTTGGGATATGAACCCGAGACGACTAAATTGGAGTCAGCCACACGGTAAAACAGATAAAACGTTTGGGATATGACCCGAGACGACTAAATTGGAGTCAGCCACACGGTAAAACAGGTAAAACGTTTGGGATATGAACCCGAGACGACAAAACAAATGCTTGTGTGAGAGAACAGCGGTTCATATATTTTAAAAAACCAATATATTTAAACAAAGTCCTAATAGCCAGACCACGTGACCTCATTATCTTTTCTCTCGCCCCACAAATAACTCAAATTAGCACCCATAAATTATCAAGGTCAAATCCAACCCCCCCCTCCAAAAATCTCAGATTCGCTCACAAAGACAAACGGACAAACAACAAACCCCACGCAAAAAAAAAAAAAACGCAAATACCTATACAAACTTAAAGCAGGGTCGGTGGTTGAAAGGGACTGGGGGTGTGGGTGTGGCGGCAATGTTACAAAGTTTACTCCCAGAAATGCCAGATCGCATTATAAATCTTCCAGACTAAGCATTTCGACAAATAGCATCGGGTAATTTCTGTGTGCAAAGTCGATCGAGCTGGCAAATATTAACACAGGGATTGGGTGGAGGGTATGTTCGTTGATCACCAAGTATGGGGTAATATTTTAGTTCTTGTTTGTGTGATTGTAATTTTTTGTAATTTTTTTTTTCTTTCCCCCAGGTTCGTGTGTGCATTGGGTGGGGAGGCACCAAAAGGGGGGCTTCTCAGGGTACGCAAAGCGATAATATTGCATTACATTGTAAATACAATGCCCAGGATTTTAGCTTGTGTGTTCTTTCTTGATTTAGGATTAGATTCGTCTAAAACTGACTGACTATCTGTCTCTTTTTTTTTTTTACAAAAGTGTTAATCTCCCTAAAGAGTCATCGGGGCAGATGAAGATTATAATTCATCTTTTGTTTTTCTTTTAGCCGCGGCATATTATGTGGTTATAACAACGCCCTGCCGCCTTTACTTCCCCAACTTAAAGTCATGTACCCATTTTAAGCTCGGCGGACTTGGAGGAACTGGAGAATTTTCTTTGGTTCTCACCATGGATCGAACCCTGGACTTATGCATCGACAGTTTAGCCCTCTATACAATTGGACCATCCAACCGTCTCTCTATAAAAACATAATATTTATGTTAATCTCTGTATAATATATGTACTACAGCTTTCAGTAATATTAAAATGTACTATACTACTCAATATTTAGATGTGCTATAGTACTCAACAATATTTACATGTACTATAGTAATCAGCTATACCTGGATGCAATATACTATATAGCTATTATTTTAAGAACTACAAAGTAATGAGTGGGTCTGATTTGTTTGGCTGTTTTCTTCAGCTTTCAAACTCACAGAGAATGACCAATGACACCACTGATCTACAAGTCTATAACTCAACTTAACTTGTTGGTTTTTCAAAAGTGGGATTAAAATAATAAAACGCTGGTAGTCTTTTGTGTCCGTTTGCTGAGATGACCAATTGAAGTGAAAGACCACTCCTTGCCCCTGGGGGTGATAACATAGTGGGTAAGGTATTAGTGTCGGGACAGATCCATAGAGGATTATCCCCCCTTGTGAACCACGAATGTCTATGGTTGGGGGGAGGCGTCTCTGACTGTAGAAGACTGTAACAGTACTCTGACTGTAGAAGACTGTAACAGTACTCTGACTGTAGAAGACTGTAGCAGTACTCTGACTGTAGAAGACTGTAGCAGTACTCTGACTGTAGAAGACTGTAGCAGTACTCTGACTGTAGAAGACTGTAACAGTACTCTGACTGTAGAAGACTGTAACAGTACTCTGACTGTAGAAGACTGTAACAGTACTCTGACTGTAGAAGACTGTAACAGTACTCTGACTGTAGAAGACTGTAACAGTACTCT
>JAGDYQ010000021.1:9318491-9337411 GCA_021962125.1 Bulinus truncatus
GGTGTTGAGTATAACAGTTGTACATTTGATTTCTTTTTTATAGGATTTTACTCGCTTCGTCTGGCAGTGTCGTGTCGTGTTTTTTCGGAAAATTGGAAATGATTTACCATTAACTTCTCTAAATTCAATCGATTTTAAATTTTGAACTCTTGTGTATTCTCGATCAGAGTGCAATATTTTAAAACTTTCGAGCCAGTTAATTAAAATCTGGTGGACAACGATGTAAATGTATTTTGTTGGAACATGTTTTATAAACGGGAGACAATACACACAGAGATTATATGGCTAGAGTTGTGAGAAACTTTTTGAAATCGTTTGATACATGTGCCGCTCGTTACTTGTTGATCTCATTCAAATTACTTTTTAACCAGTGAACAGTTGTTTTACTCAGTCTTGAGTTTTAGTAAACACTTCGACGGCATATCGTGTAGTCCCGAGATATACTTGCTCGATAACTAGCAGTCGTTGATATATATATATATATATATATATATATATATATATATATATATATATATACATAATAACAGATATATGGGCCGCATAAACAGGCATATGGGCTATAGAAACAGATATATGGGCTGCATAAACAGGCATATGGGCTATAGAAACAGATATATGGGCTAATTAAACAGATATATGGGCTAAATACATAGGCATATGGGCTATAGAGATACTAGTTGCAAGTACCCGGCTTTGCCCGGGTCTAAAATAAGGTTTTCTGTTTACCTTTTGTTTTCTCCCTCCCCCCTCTCTCCCTCCCTCTCCCTCTTTACCCCTCTCTCCCCTTTCCCTCCCTCCCTTTCTTCCTCCCTCTCTCTCCCTCCCTCCCTCTCCCATCTCCCTCTCTCCCCTCTCCCCCTGTCCATCCCCCTTCCTCCCTCTCTCCCCCTTCCTCCTTCCCTCTCTCTCCCTCCCTGCCCCCTCTCTTTCTTTATCTCTTCCTCACATTACTCCCATCCCCTCTCTCCTTCCCTTCCTCTCTCTCCCTCCCTAACCCCCTCTCTCCCTCCTTCCTTTCCCCCTCCCTCCCCTCTCCACCTCTCTCCCTCCCCCTCTCTCCCCCTTCCTCCCTCCCTACCCTCTATCTCCCTCCCTACCCCCTCTCTCCCTTCGTTCCTTTCTCTTTCCTTCCCTCCCTTTCTCTCTCCCTCCCTCTCTCTCTCTCACGGCCAAGCGAGTAACCGACTGTGCTAGCGAGCCACATAAACATAATCATCATTTTTAATAGGTTATGCGCGCAAGTTCTATTCGGGAAATGACGTCACAGAGGAATTTTATTTATGGCGCCGTCGAGATTAAATATAGTAAAATACTAAAATAAAAAAAAAATTAATTACAATTAAACTACACATCGAGATGAAACGAAACCTGTCCTATAACCTTCCTCATGTAATTATGTGTATGTGTAACAAATTTCACATTATTTGGTTATCTGGATCTTGAGTTATAAGGGAACAGACAGACAACAAATGCCTCTTATAAGTATAGAGATATGGGCTAAATAAACAGATATATGGGCTGCATAAACAGGCATGTGGGCTATAGAAACAGATATATGGGCTATATAAACAGATATATGGGCTATATAAACAGACATATGGGCTATATAAACAGATATATGGGTTATACAAACAGATATATGGGCTATATAAACAGACATATGGGCTATACAAACAGACATATGGGCTATACAAACAGACATATGGGCTATACAAACAGACATATGGGCTATACAAACAGACATATGGACTATATAAACAGAAACAACTAGAATTTTTTTTTCTCATTGCATTTTTTCCTCATGACTGACATATTTCTAGACATGGAGACATTACATTTTTGTACTATTATGGATTGTAACCAAACTACCTTTAGGTTTTACATTGTGTGTGGAATGGATAGATAACACTTTATCTTATTAGGGCTCTTTGTAAAACAAAAATTTAAAAAGTGTAATAATATTTGTTACACAAAACAAAACAAACTGCCTAAAAACTTTATGTTTTTGTATATCTAAGTTAAATATTATATTTTATATTAAAGGTGGGTGAGGGGGGGAGCTGGTTGTGGCCTTGGGACACTATAGGCAGCAGGTGTTTTAAATAGGCAGCAGGTGTTTTAAATAGGCAGCAGGTGTTTTAAATAGGCAGCAGGTGTTTTAAATAGGCGGCAGTTGTTTTAAATAGGCAGCAGGTGTTTTAAATAGGCAGCAGGTGTTTTGTTGATAGGCTTGATCAGGAGATTCACCTGATGCCTTAGTTATTAGATATTTGGTCCAATCATAGATTGCTTCCATTTCATGGCCGTTGTCCGGCATGTCAGTTGCAGGGCATGTCAGTTACGGTTGACTAGGTTTGTTTATATAATAGTATAAAAAATGTGTTTACAAAATGTTTCTTATATTTCTTCTCAGTGCTTTACGTTTATCTGATATGTATTATTTACACATACTAACATTTTTTTAGAACAACAATACGACAGAACACAAGAAATGAAAAAGAAAGATAGAATTTCTGTATACAACTATAGACAGGTACATATAACTATACATAAATGTGTGTACATATAACTATACATATATGTGTGTACATATAACTATACATATATGTGTGTACATATAACTATACACGTGTGTGTACATATATAAAGTGACCTTATTCAAAATTCTTGTCTCCACATTGGAAGGTCTCCAATGTAAGATACATTTTTAGTGTGTCTGTATTTCAGCATTCGGATGTGATTTATTATTTATTTATATGTTGAGAATTTGGAAAGCCGCGTTTGTTATTACAAACATCGTTAGATAATGAAAACCAATAATGTGATTTATTGATTAATTATCTAAAGTAAACTGACGCTAATTATATCCTTCAATCGAAGATTCTATAATGTGTCTCTTGTACTCAATCCAAGGTGAAACAACGTCTGTCTGTCTGTCTAGCTACTTAAGACTCAATCCAAGGTGAAACAACACGTCTGTCTGTCTGTCTGTCGCGCTCCTTAAGACTCAATCCAAGGTGAAACAACTCGTCTGTCTGTCTGTCTCACTACTTAAGACTCAATCCAAGGTGAAACAACACGTCTGTATGTCTGTCTGTCTCACTACTTAAGACTCAATCCAACACATCTGTTTGTCTGTCTGTTGATTCTGTTGATTTTGTATCCCAATAAACAAGCCTTGAGTCACGTGACCACTGTTTATCTTTCTGATTACTTTTCTCGCCTCATCAGAACCACCTCCTCCCCCCACCATTCCAGTAAAGTTTTCATCTTGACAAACTAATAGAGTACTCGTGCCAGGCTTACTGGACACAAGTGTCTTCAACCTGCGCCACGGTATCGGAGCTCCCTGTGGGCTAATGAAATCAATGGAGCAGAGGACTCATGCCGTGGCTGGCAGGAGGAGTGACTTTCTCTTGATTTCTTCTGTCCACGATTTAAAAGTACAAAAATAACTTGGTCAATATCAACAAGGCGATTAGCTTGATCTTCATTTAATGGAAATAGTTTGTCGAAGGACGAAATTAACTTACATGCTACAATATTGACGTAGACACAAGGGTTGTCGAAACTTTTATCCCAATGGCCGCCTTCGACATATGTGACTCGGTTGAGGACCACACCACAAACTTTGTTAAAATATAATCAGCTTCACAATTATTGAAGTTCATTGGTAGTTACATAAACACAACATAGACAATAATACAGTAGTAATGTAATCTGTTCAACAGTATATATCAAGTATGTGCCAATGTAATCAGTTCTACAGTATATATCATTATCATCTGAACACGTACTAATGTAATCAGTTCAACAGTATATATCAAGTACGTGCTAATGTAATCAGTTCAACTGTATATATTGGTATGTACTAATGTAATCAGTTCAACATTATATATCAATATTTAACTAGAAAGCTGTTCCCAAAAAAAAAAAAAAAATAATCACACTTCTTTGCGTCTTTCACCATCAAGAATGGATTGGTTCTATAACTGTAACTTGTCTGTAACACGTATGTTAAGTATACCAGAACCGTTCATTGACCGACAATACCATCAGTAGCCGAAATCGCTGTATCGATCTAGTTGGGTTCAACAGATTCCTGC
The DNA here is from genome assembly GCA_021962125.1 of Bulinus truncatus. Lineage (NCBI taxonomy): Eukaryota > Metazoa > Mollusca > Gastropoda > Planorbidae > Bulinus > Bulinus truncatus. The sequence continues at coordinate 9,322,601 of JAGDYQ010000021.1, forward strand.
GTGTATGAATTAGTGAAATAGTTCGAGTTCTAGTTGTATTTGCCAGCGTTAAAGACAAACCAAAACATTTGATAGATGTATATACTAGCATTAAATACAAACCCGCACAAAGATCTTTTCAGAAATGTACACCAACCTCAGATACATGTATATCAAACCTAAATATAGGTCTGGGTGGGTAGAAATGTACGCCAACCTCAGATACATGTACATCAAACCTAAATATAGGCCTGGGTGGGTAGAAATGTACGCCAACCTCAGATACATGTACATCAAACCTAAATATAGGCCTGGGTGGGAAGAAATGTACGCCAACCTCAGATACATGTACATCAAACCTAAATATAGGCCTGGGTGGGTAGAAATGTACGCCAACCTCAGATACATGTACATCAAACCTAAATATAGGCCTGGGTGGGTAGAAATGTACGCCAACCTCAGATACATGTACATCAAACCTAAATATAGGCCTGGGTGGGTATGTGAAGGAGTTCACGTACAATAAGATGGAGAGATTGGAAAAAGGACGAATAATAAAAGCAATACACATGAAGATATTAAAATCGAGGAATGATGAAGAAATGAACGTTTTCTGTGAAAGGGTGGGGTGGATGTGTGGGGGTGGATGTGTTGGGGTGGATGTGTGGGGGTGGATGTGTTGGGGTGAATGTGTGGGGGTGGATGTGTTGGGGTGGATGTGTGGGGGTGGATGTGTTGGGGTGGATGTGTGGGGGTGGATGTGTTGGGGATGGAGTGTGAGATGAATATTGTAAAGGGGGGGGGGGATCAGCATTTACATAATTATAAACATCAGAGCACACAGGAAGGGAAGGTTTGACCACAACCCATTTCGTTAATCTGTATGCATAACTGAATAGCTCGGGCTTTCTGTTAAACATTCTATCAGATAGTGACCTGTACACGTTGTCTAACATTGTCCTCCCTACGCACCCAATCTCCCCGTGAGTTGTATCATTATATCCAGACAAAGCTATCAGTAGATATGAGAGGGTAAACTTGGTTACATCCAGCCTGTACAAAATGCCCTCACGGCATCTTACACTAAATATTATGTATTATATTATACCAGTATTATTGATCATATACCAAGTGCGTATTTAATGATCCATCTCATGCACAGTACATGTATAACAATAGATGTGTCACAGACGGCACTAGTTCGCAATAAATGTACTTCTCAATAAACTGTAGTTCTCAATAAACTGTAGTTCGTACTAAACTGTAGTTCTTAATAAACAAGATAGTTTTAAACTGTAGTACGCAATAAACTTTAGTTCGCAATAAATGTAGTTCGTACTAAACTGCAGTTGGCAATAAACTGTAGTTCGTACTAAATTGTAGTTCGTATTAAATTATAATTCTTACTGAACTGTAGTTCGTACTTTATTGCAGTTCGTACTAAATTGTAGTTCTTAATAAACTAGTTAGTTTCAAACTGTAGTTCGTAATAAAATACAGTTTGTAAAGTTGGTATAATTTAAGTTTAATCTTAACGAAATATTAATTATCTTCTACCAAGTATCTTCTTTCCGGAAGTAGTAAGTGACATTGTCCACCAAATAACGAATTAATTCTTACCTCTGTCTTCATAGACACAGTGACATATCCTCAGTTACCTCTGTCTTCATAGACCCAGTGTCATATCCTCAGTTACCTCTGTCTTCATAGACCCAGTGTCATATCGTCAGTTACCTCTGTCTTCATAGACCCAGTGCCATATCGTCAGTTACCTCTGTCTTCATAGACCCAGTGTCATATCGTCAGTGACCTACGTCCAGTAGTATATACTGTATTGACTAAATAAATCCTGTTTCCCATAGGATGTGTGTTTTGGACTACACCTAAGTTAAGCATTAGTTGACTCCAACTGGAAATGACCGTTGAACTCTCTGAGAGACATGGACCGCATTAATGTGACTGTATTACGTTTTTGATATGTCTGTATTATGAGACATGGACCACATTAATGTGAATGTATTACATTTTGATATGTCTGTATTATACTTTTTGGTATAACTGTATAAAGTTATTGTTATGTTTATTCATGTTATTATATGCCTGTTTGTTATAATTTCTTATTGCTGTTACAATATAAAATAGCTCATCATTAACTGGTTACATTGCTGTTACAATATAAAATAGCTCATCATTAACTGGTTACATTGCTGATACAATATAAAATAGCTCATCATTAACTGGTTACATTGCTGATACAATATAAAATAGCTCATCATTAACTGGTTACATTGCTGATACAATATAAAATAGCTCATCATTAGCTGGTTACATTGCTGATACAATATAAAATAGCTCATCATTAACTGGTTACATTGCTGATACGATATAAAATAGCTCATCATTAACTGGTTACATTGCTGATACGATATAAAATAGCTCATCATTAACTGGTTACATTGCTGATACAATATAAAATAGCCCATCATTAACTGGTTACATTGCTGATACAATATAAAATAGCTCATCATTAACTGGTTACATTGCTGATACAATATAAAATAGCTCATCATTAACTGGTTACATTGCTGATACAATATAAAATAGCTCATCATTAACTGGTTACATTGCTGTTCTGATTGGTTTTGTTTATTTCGCGTTTATTCCACTCAGTTTCTTTCTATAACTTCATCTGCACATAAATATGTTTGTTCAAGACAGCGGACGATCTAATAAATCAATACCAGGCTAAAAACTTGGAATAATGTCGAGTCATTACAGGAAACAAAATGTTTGAGAAATAGATTGCCCCGTTCGATAGTTTGAAACAAGGAATTTTGATTGGTTAATCTGTGAGCATCAGAGCGTCATGATGTTGAGTGTGTGTACATGTTGTGTGCGTGTGTGTACTTGTTGATTGTGTATGTACTTGTTGAGTGTGTGTACATGTTGAGTGTGTGTACATGTTGAGTGTGTGTACATGTTGAGTGTGAGTGTGTGTACATGGTGAGAGTGTGTGTACTAGTTGAGTGTGTACATGTTGAGTGTGTGCACTTGCTTATGTTTATATTGTTCTTACAGAACATATGTGTATCTAAACATAGTAGTGGCGGTATCATCTGAACATGGTAGTGGCGGTATCATCTGAACATGGTAGCGGCGTATATGTACTAGTAGTTAGTGGTATCTGAGCTAGCATAAATCGACACAAGAGAACTGGTCTTGCCATATAGGCTAGAACTGTATAAAACATGTATTTTTAACTGGGTATATCATATGCGTTACAACTGGAACACCAAGCGCGTTACTATTGGTCACACCCTTTACCACTGTCTACCAAAGAATTTATGTTTTTTTTATTTTCGTTCGGTCAGCCACCACATCCCTCTGGTCAGTCATTATCATTTGGTTTATGACCTTGGATTTGGCCAGGAATAGTCTGGAGACTGGGAAATAAATGTTAGCTTTTTGACTTGTGTGACAACACTGGCCAACTTGATGGTGGTATGTGACATTCTGACCGTTGGTTGTAAAGAATAACTTCAGTGATTGTGGGTCCATTAGCCCTGCACCTACTATAACATCAGTGATTGTGGGTCCAATAACCCTGTACCTACTATAACATCAGTGATTGTGGGTCCACTTGCCCTGCACCAACTATAACATCAGTGATTGTGGGTCCATTGCCCTGCACCAACTATAACATCAGTGATTGTGGGTCCACTAGCCCTGTATCTACTACATCAGTGATTGTGGGTCCAATAACCCTGTACCTACTATAACATCAGTGATTGTGGGTCCACTAGCCCTGCACCAACTATAACATCAGTGATTGTGGGTCCACTAGCCATGTATCTACTAAAACATGAGTGCATGTGGGTCCACCCATGCTTAACTTAACGTCGTAGTCTGAACAACAGTCAGTTTGTGTGCAAAAATTACACTTAGTCAAACACCAGCCTTTAAGCCAACACTCTTTTCATATAATTTAAACATTCAAATGTCATTAATTAAGTCAGTGGTATAGACATTAATTTAAGCATTGTCTACTCATGAACTAAGGATCAAGCCATTCACTATCTAGAAATGTACTAGCGTGCACTTAAACTAAGATCTATTACATCGGTCGGCAACCTTTTTTTAAAAAAAAGTTTAAATTTTTAATAAATTAAAAAAATTTGTTAACATAGGAAGACAAATAAGTATAATGTCTAACTTCTTCTGGAAGACAAATAAGTATAATGTCTAACTTCTTCTGGAAGACAAATAAGTATAATGTCTAACTTCTTCTGGAAGACAAATAAGTATAATGTCTAACTTCTTCTGGAAGATAAATAAGTATAATGTCTAACTTCTTCTGGAAGACAAATAAGTATAATGTCTAACTTCTTCTGGAAGACAAATAAGTATAATGTCTAACTTCTTCTGGAAGACAAATAAGTATAATGCCTAACTTCTTATGAGAACCAGCAAAGGTCCACGGACCACCAGTTGCTGACAGCCGATCTATTGAATGTTATATCACAAGAGAGTGAGAGAGATGGGGAACGAGTGTGTGTGAGAGAGAAGTACAGATGGAGAGAGAAAAAGAACACAACATTTTCGGTATATAGGCAAGAACTATGACCTAATTCGTGTAGGCGAGAACTATGACCTACTTCGATCTATTACCATAATTCTTACACTCAGTTATTGGGAACGTAAGATCAAAGATGTAGTCTGGCCTTACATGTAGTCTGGCCTTACATGTCGTCTGGCCTTATATGTAGTCTGGCCTTACATGTAGTCTGGCCTTATATGTAGAGCCATAGATCGTCAAACTAGGCGGTTGACGGTGGCCCCAGAAGCAGCCCCCCTCCCCACACACACATTCAAACAGATATACACACACCACATGTCGGAAATGTTTAATTTTGCCGTAATCCATTTAAAAGATTTCTTTTTGAACCGTCTCGTTAGTCAAGAGGTCCTACAATTGTAGAAAGAAATGATTTGGGAGAATTGTCCTACATTACCGATATGCCTACATTACCGATATACCTACATTACCGATATGCCTACATTACCGATATGCCTACATTACCGATATGCCTGCATTACCAATAGCCATACATAATCAATAGCCCTACATTACCAAAAGCCCTATATTACTAAAAGCCCCACATTACCAATAGCCCTATATTACTAAAAGCCCCACATTACCAATAGCCATATATTACTGCGAGTGATGTCCAACACAATAAAAGGCCTTCCGGACACTTTTCATAATTGAATATATTTGTGTCAGAGGGTCCTGTATGTCAAAGATTATGTTTTGACGTCATATATCTGCCCTCCCCCCTCAGCCCGTATGTAGGTTTTATTTTCTGTAAGACGTTTCATTCATTTTTTACTTTCTTCAATATCAGGAAGTTTGAAAATGTCATAGACAGAGAAATGGGAGCCAGTATGCAGACGTCTGTGTTGACCAGATATGTCATCGCCCTGGTCTTGGCGGAGCTGGTAGCCACATCAACATTGACCACCAAAAAACCTGCTAGTGTATACACAGTGGCCGAATTCAAGCCTCCCTCGGTGGTCTTCAATCATTTGGCATTTAACGAGAAAACAGAAGACATCTATGTGGGAGCAGTGAATTATATCTATCAGTAAGTTGATCAAATTAAATAAATGAATAAATATATAGATTTTTAAAAATGAATTATTCATGATGCCCTTGCATTTATTTTCCAGCAAAATGCTTTTAACTGTAGTTTAACATTTTCTTATTTATAATTAATTTTATTTGTTTTTATGTATTTTGCGATGTCTGGCTTTCTTCATGTCATGATTGTTGTTTATCCTGTTCTGAGGAGTATTTACACCAGCTTTTCGAGGATCAATTGATGTCACATGTTTGAACACATGTGTATACCTAATGAAACGGTTTTAAAATGTTTTGTCAATTAATAGAAATATTGAGAGTTCGAAACTAATTACTTATATAAGGAGCTACATCTCACCTCACTGTGTAGAAACAAGTGAACTGACTGTGACCCCATTTCTTCACAAAGTGATGCGAGAAGAGAGTGCTTGAGATCAAATGTCATAATGGTTTGAATAAATCTGACACTATTTCATTTTTAGAATAGCATTTACCTGTCCCGTCGCTGACCAACATATTTCACATGTACATATCCCAATGCGATTTTCCCATTTAACTTCATGTTTCTTACCACTCTTTGAAATCCTCATAAAATAATGTTTTGTTACATATGCCTTATTACTCACCAAACTGAGTGAAACGAAATGATTACTTGTTCGTCGTTTTAGATAAGATGATTTTTAATAAACCATGAATAATGATCACAAATAATCTTAAGGTCTCTTTAATAACATATACAAATGCCAATGCAAATACGTCATTCCCCAATCCTTTCTCCATAGTTCTGTGGTCAGTGCAGCTGTCCTCCACCCCTTCCATACACCTACATGAGTCATAGTTCTGGTGGTCAGTGCAGCTGTCCTCCACCCCTTCTGTACACCTACATGAGTCATAGTTCTGGTGGTCAGTGCAGCTGTCCTCCACCCCTTCTGTACACCTATATACATACTTATATTTTACAAATGCATTTCTTAATCATTAATAATTATTTTTTTTTTTACAATTTAGTTGCATGTCTCTTTGAAGTATTTCTTATATTTTTAGAGCATTTTCGCAAAAAAATGCTCTATTGTCCCCGTTTTGTCTGTCTGTCTGTGTGTCTGTCCGTCATCACCCTAGATCTCAACAACCATAAGTCCTAGACCCATGATGTATTTATCATTTTGTAGGTCTTGGCCTGCCATGTGTGCAGCAAAAGTTCATTTCGCGATCTGACCTATGAGGGCCGTAAAAGGGGGCTTATAAAGTACCGTTTTTTTTACTATATAAGCTATATTAACAATGGAGCGCCCTAGATCTCAGCAACCATAAGTGCGGTATGAAGTGAGCAAATAAAATTTGTCTCTGAGCGACATTTTGTTTGAGGCCAAAATTTGTGAGCGATTTAAGCGATGTCGTCCGTCGGAGTGAGCGATCGTAAGTGTAGTATGAGCGACGCTCTGAATTCGTGTGAGCGATCGCTCACGCGCTCAGCTTAGAGGGAACATTGCCCATGATGTATATATATATTTTGTAGGTCTTGGCCTGCCATGTGTACATCAAAAGTGCATTTCGCGATAGGACCTCTGAGGGCCGTAAAAGGGAACGTTAAAGTACCGTTTTTTATTATATAAGCTATATTAACAATGGAGCGCCCTATATCTCAGCAACCATAAGTCCTAGACCCATGATGTATATATCATTTTGTAGGTCTTGGCCTGCCAAGTGTACATCAAAAGTCTATTTCGCAATCTGACCTCTCAGGGCCAAAATATAAGAGTTTCTTATATACCGTTTTTGCTTATATTTTAAATATAAATAATAAAAGCTAATCAAAGGGGCGTAATCATTATTAATTTTTGTAATAGTTATTCAACATGATTACTTCCATCTCTAAATTTATCAAAATTCATGCGCGTGGAGCAATATTTATGGCTGTAACCCGGAAAAAAATACGGATTTCGTCCGGCGAAAATGCTCTAAAATGTCCTTTGTCCGAAACGGAAAAGACTTAAATTGCTTGTTTTTTATCATATAGATGATTGGTTCTAGTTCTTTATTATATAGATTAGTTCTGTATCATATAGATTGGTTCTGTATCATATAGATTGGTTCTGTATCATATAGATTAGTTCTGTATCATATAGATAGGTTCTGTAACATATAGATTAGTTCTGTAACATATAGATTAGTTCTGTATCATATAGATAGGTTCTGTATCATTCATACATTTAATATTTTTTTTGAAAATAAATTTATTTCATGAATGGGTTGTATTCTTTTTATTTTCAGGCTTGATAAAAATTTAAATCTGAAGGAAGTGTCGTCTGCCATTTCAAAGGGTATGTCTGAATTGAGTGAATGTCCTGTTCCAATTGTCATGAATTCTGAGGATAAAATGCAGAAGATCATCAACAAAGTTTTGTTAGTGGACATTCTCAATGACTGGCTCATCGTATGCGGCACCAACCAGTTTGGAAGTTGTAACAGGCGGCCCCTGTACAATATTTCTATAGTGAACAACTCCCCTATCTGTGAGCCTGTTGTCGGGTACCACCCTGATTCTTCTGTTGTGGCCTTCATCGCTCCAGGGCCGGTCCTTAATCCCGGAGGGACGCAAAGTATTAGGATGTACGTGGGTGTGTCCACCCCGAGGTTAGATGCACTCGACCACTTTAGCCAAGTGTTTGTCTACAGTAGCCGGGGTCTGGATGACATGAAAGTTTTATTTTCACCTGGCGCAGAATTTCACTCCTCCGGCTACACTTACCCAGACATGAAATACAAGGAGATCTTCACAGTGAAGAACATCCTCGGGTTCTCCTTTAAAAACTACAGCTATAAGATCGGTGTACAGAAAGATGACAACCTGCCACGGAATCATTCAGTCATAGCCAGGATATGCCAGACCAACAAGGTGTTCTCGGATTATTCTGAGATGGTGTTCCAGTGTCACTATAAAGATGTGAACTACACCATCCTGCAGGCTGCTTTCATAGGGAAGCCCGGTCGTGATCTGGCCACTTATCTTGGTATAGACATGTCCAGTCCATTACTGTACACAGTGTTCTCTATGGATCCCGTGCTGCCGCATCCACGCTCCTCTGCTGTTTGTATTTTCCCTTTAGATTACATAAGACAAAGGTTTAGGGAAAACATTATAGAGTGTAAACTGGGGCGCGGACAGTTAGGTGGCAGGCACTTGGGAAATTCAGCTCCATGCACAAACCATTCACAATTGGTAAGTTGTTTATGTGGTGCTGTGGTTTCTTTTTGAATATTTGACTTGGTATCATAAGTATTTGTTGATTTGTAATGGATTGAATCACTAATATTTCTTAATTTGTTAAGCATTGAATCACTAATATTTCTTAATTTGTTGAGCATTGAATCACTAAGACTTGTAAATTCTATTTTTTTTAATTCTTCCTTCTGTAGAACATCCAGATTGATGATGACTTCTGTCGGCAAGAGGATCCTGAAAATTATTTTGGTCCTCTTATAGCTGATGTCCCTGCTATCCTAACAATGAACAACACGCCAGAATTTAACTCTTTAGCTGTCAGTGTGACTGAAGAGTACACTGTCGGATATCTTGGTGCATCAGATGGTAGCATATATAAGGTAAAAATTTATTGTGTCTGGTCTTTTGTTTTAACACAGAAACAAAATACTGTCTTTTGTCTTTGTTGCTGTCAATGTATGTTACAGCTGCTGTTCAGTTTAAAACATAATTGAAAAGATTAATCACAAATTTAATCGACACAAACTGTTGTGTGTTTATTATTTTTATTCAAACAATATTGTTTTCATTATATTCTATCAAATCTTTGGAAGAATCAACAAGTCAGTTTAATTTACGAAATGTTAACAGATCTGTTTACTGCATTCACAAATATGTCTATCATTCAGACCAGTTTAATGACATGTATCAAGGGATGCTAGGTTGGTGGTGTTGTTAAACAAAAATATCCAACCGTGTGTGTTTCACATAAGTGAATGCTCCTAACATATGACAGTATCACCCCCCTCCCCCCATCCCTCTCATATCTTGCCATACCCCACACCCTCACGTTACTCTGGCTTACCCTACCCTACCCTTCCCGACATCTCCACATGTTTAATCTAAATAATTCACTATAGCCTCCAGCTGGTTCTAAACTTCTCGAAAGTAACTCAACTGTGCCGAATCGTGTATATTAAAACAAAAGACCTACAATACAATCAATGCTGTTCAAACGCTTCCTTTGCAAATTTCTATTAATATAATTAGATTAGTCGGTTATTAAATGGGTTTTTTTAAAATTAATTTTTGAAACTTCGAAGTAAAATCATTTTCCTACTAATAAAGCAGCTATCTTGTATTCCGTCCGTCGTGCGGCGTGTGGGAAAGCCGTCGCTATAAATAATCTATGACGTCATTTCCCGATGCTACAATTTTTTTTGCAGAATGGGAACGCCGTCGCTATAAATAAAAAAAATCATATATGACGTCATTTCCCGAAGGTACAATTTATCTATAAATAAAAAAAAATTCTGCACTGGATTTCGGCTGCGCATTTGACGAACAAAATGGTGGTGTTTAAACATTTTTTCATAATAAATATCTACGTTTGTGAAAACAAAACTTCCTACTTTTTTTAAAACTTAACGCATCCGATGGTACAATTTTTTTATTAATTTAGATTTATACTATTTGTAAATATTACAAAGTTTTTATTTTTTTACTTTTCAGTACATTTTTATAAAAGCTTTTTTTAATGCTTCGTTTTGATTTTAAAATTGAGAGAATTAAGTGTAAAACGTAACGGGTGACATAAATTAGCACCCATATCTTTACCTAATAGTGTTTAGTTTGGTTTGCTTTGGTTGATTTGATGGATTTGGTTTGTTTGGTTGGTTGATCGGTTTGTTCGGTTGGTTGGTTTGATTAGTGGTTTGGTTTGGTTGGTTAGTGTTGGCGGGTAAAACGTAATTTGTGACGGATTTAGCTTGGTTGGTTGGATTGTTTGGCTCTGTTGGTTTGATTGGTTGGTTGTTTGGATTGGTTTGGTTGGTTAGCGTTGACGGGTGAAACGTAATTTGTCACGTATAATATTAGGTCATTTCTGCACATTAGGAAGGTGGCATAAATCGGCAACTAATTAACCTAATTAATCGTATTTAAAAATTCAGTGGTTAAATTGAATAGGAAGGGGTTTCACATTACACCTAGATTTCCCGGGCAACGCCGGGCTTAACATCTAGTTGTCTAATAAACGCCTAGTTTGACCAATATACTCGGTTATTACTAACAGAAAACCTTGAAAAAATATATAGGTTAGTTTCTTTTAGCTGCAATATCATAAACGTCTAAAGCAGACAAAAGTAATTTCAAAAAGTAATAAGACAATCAAATACCTAAATGCCATTGGTTTGATTGTTAACAGCATAACGTTGTCAACATTTTAGATCAATTTTATTTTGAATTTCTTTCTGAAGGAAATGTGAATTACTAAAACTAATGAAGAAAGGAAATTTAATATACGCCATGCTTACAGCGGGGGAAAATCCGCCAACTTGTCGTGATTGAAAATATTTTGGTCATCCGAGATCTCTGAGCTAAATTAATTATAACCCCACTTAACACTGTGGAAAATTTATTAAAATTTGTAAATAAACATGGCAGATAGAACTGGCTTTGATTCGCATTTAAGCCAGTAGAAATTCAATATAAACTGAGTCGTTGTCATGGATAAACCAACTAGACAGGTCACTCCAATATACAGAACTCCCTGCTTATTTTCTTAGCCTTAAAAATGAAGACTTTACATTTGAGTATATCAGCTTTAATATAACATAATGTCCTCGGCAATTTTATTTTTTTTAAAGAACCTTTGAATATATTTAGTACGAGTTTTCATCAAACGTAAGTTCGCGAATAAATGTACATATTTTTTTTAAGTGATCTGCTCACCTTTCTAACGCCATACTTGGGCACGTGGTGAGTCAAGCAGCCAACTGGCGACCTTCTTCAAACGAAAGTCATGTGTCGCTCCTTACCTTTGGATGACCTGTCCTGTACCTGTCCTGTACCTCTTGTCAAGCAGCCAACTGGCGACCTTCTTCAAACGAAAGTCATGTGTCGCTCCTTACCTTTGGATGACCTGTCCTGTACCTGTCCTGTACCTCTTGGGGTGCGTGTACCACCGGTTGAGAACCGTGGATCTGCACAACAGAAGCGGCCTTACCTGAGAGAGGGGTGGGGAATCAGTGCCATGGGCGGGTATCACTTGCGGGGCTTGAGTTTGGTTGGCTGACAGTACAATCTCCTTACACACACCCTCAGTAGCGAGATCTAGGGCAGCCTGCCCTTTGGCCTGTCCCAAGGCCGCTACTGCTACACAATTATAATATAGCAAAAATCATGTTATAATTATTTCGCAATCTTTCTTTAAAGTGAATTAAGTGTGACGTTTAGTTTACAAGTGTTAGACAAGAATGGCGTGCAAATGAAACGTTTAGTTTACAAGTGTTAGACAAGAATGGCGTGCAAATGAAATGTTTAGTTTACAAGTGTTAGACAAGAATGGCGAGCAAATGAAATGTTTAGTTTACAAGTGTTAGACAAGAATGGCGTGCAAATGAAATGTTTAGTTTACAAGTGTTAGACAAGAATGGCGTGCAAATGAAATGTTTAGTTTACAAGTGTTAGACAAGAATGGCGTGCAAATGAAAAGTTTAGTTTACAAGTATTAGACAAGAATGGCGTGCAAATGAAAAGTTTAGTTTACAAGTGTTAGACAAGAATGGCGAGCAATTGAAATGTTTAGTTTACAAGTGTTAGACAAGAATGGCGTGCAAATGAAATGTTTAGTTTACAAGTGTTAGACAAGAATGGCGTGCAAATGAAATGTTTAGTTTACAAGTGTTAGACAAGAATGGCGTGCAAATGAAAAGTTTAGTTTACAAGTATTAGACAAGAATGGCGTGCAAATGAAAAGTTTAGTTTACAAGTGTTAGACAAGAATGGCGTGCAAATGAAAAGTTTAGTTTACAAGTATTAGACAAGAATGGCGTGCAAATGAAAAGTTTAGTTTACAAGTGTTAGACAAGAATGGCGTGCAAATGAAAAGTTTAGTTTACAAGTGTTAGACAAGAATGGCGTGCAAAAAAAAAAAACTAACAAGTATTTGTTTTAATGTTTCTATTTTTATTTCTGTCCTGATTCTGTCATCTGTAAACAATTTTCTGATACTTTAACAGGTTTCTCTGGACTCCAATGTCACCGCCAACCTGTTTGAAATTGTCTCTGTAGCTTCCAATGAGACCATCCTGCCTGACACGTTCTTTGACAATAATAGAAACCATGTGTATGTCATGACCAGTACAAGGGTAAGTCAGCACTACCTTTTTTGTGTGCTCTAAATACAAATAACTAAAGACAGACCAGTGTAGCTATAGCAACACAGTTGAATGTTCTTGTTTAATGTCTCAATACATTATATCATTTTCTTACTTCATTCTAATTTATATGTTACTTATGCACTTAATGAACATACACCTCAAAAATCCTGGTCACTACATGTGCACTGATGAAACAATTATATTGTGGTCAAGAATTTCTTTGAACCACTGATTAAACAGTTATATTGTAGTCAAGAATTTCTTTGAACGACTGATGAAACAGTTCTATTGTGGTCAAGAATTTCTTTGAACCACTGAATTATGTTGTGGTCAAGTTTATGACTAAAAAGGTTTTTTTTATTAAAACAATTATTGTATAATAATTAGTTTTATAATAATTCAACTTTCTACTATTTCTGTACAACATAAATGTAATTGTAATTAATTTTGCTAGTCAGATATAAGACTAAAAAAAAGCTTCACTACTTTGCACACTTTTGCACTGGTGCTTTGCTGAGTATTTATTTCGAAGTTCCTATTCTCCATTCTGTCCCATTATAAACATCACTAAACAGTAATTAGCTTTCTATTTCTGGGAGATGTTAATTCATGTATTGTCATGTACAATCTACACTTGTGCCAAAAGTGATCCTTCTCACATAATTATAACAGGTCCAAAAGTGAATTTCAAGATTTGGGGGACAGAAAGGGAAGCCTATTAATGGCTTATAAAAAAAAACCACCACTTTTACACACAGTATTGGTGTTTAATCTGGCAATAGTTTATTGTTATGAGCGAATTTTTTGTGTGTAACATAATAAATTGTTCTGACATATTTTTTGTCATCTATGGATATTTTAATTTCAAGATCTGCTGGGTTTCCTAGTGCACAACAAATCGTTTTGCTTTTATAATTTGATACCAAAATGTTGTAACTCTTTCAAAATATTTCATCTTTTAATTTTTATTTCGCTTGTCCTCAAGTCATGACTAGTGACAAATATCTTATTCATCCACTGTTAGCACTAAACAACTGCATACGTCACTTTTTGTACGTCTTAAACTTGCAACAATCAATTTGAAAATATCAGGACAAATGTGGCTCTTCTCTGAGTTTTGTTCCGGTCACACTCATCATAAATTGACTAGTGCTGCTCCCTGCCTTCATAAATTGACTAGTGCTGCTCCCTGCCTCAATAATTGACTCTAGTGCTGCTCCCTGCCCTCATAAATTGACTATAGTGCTGCCCCCTGTCCTAATAAATTGACTGTAGTGCTGCTCCCTGTGCTCATAATTTGACTCTAGTGCTGTTCCCTGTCCTCATAAATTGACTCTAGTGCTGCTCCCTGTGCTCATAAATTGACTCTAGTGCTGTTCCCTGTCCTCATAAATTGACTCTAGTGCTGTTCCCTGTCCTCATACATTGACAATAGTGCTGCTCCCTGTCCTCATAAATTGACAATAGTGCTGCTCCCTGTCCTCATAAATTGACTCTAGTGCTGTTCCCTGTCCTCATAAATTGACTAAAGTGCTGCTCCCTGTCCTCATAAATTGACTCTAGTGCTGCTCCCTGTGCTCATAAATTGACTGTAGTGCTGCTCCCAGTCCTTTTAAATTGACTCTAGTGCTGCTCCCTGCCTCATAAATTGACTCTAGTGCTGCTCCCTGTCCTCATAAATTGACTGTAGTGCGGCTCTTTAATGTTTTTTTTTTGCTCTATAAAAATCCGGAGTACGACTTTCATTGACCTCCTGTGTTGTCGCCCCTGTTGTAATAATCAGCCATTATAAAACTACGTTGCAAAGATAGTTTATCATAAAGACC